>PVHX01015798.1:0-45362 GCA_004024805.1 Geosciurus inauris
TGTGCTACATCCTCAGCCCATAAAATTTTATTTTGAACTAGTTTTTTTTAAAAAACTTGATTTCTTACCCTGATATTTTTCTATTAATCTGTTGATTTTTTTTAATGCTTATGATCCTGGATTTCCTTTGTATTTATGAAAGAAAGATTAGGTCAATTAATAGAGATCCTGGCATAGGTTTCCTCAACCATTTCCCCAAGAAGTTTTTTCCCCAAATTAAAAGGACTGTCTAGGAACTTAGCTTTTGTACCTCTGCAGAGGGAAAGATGATCATACAGAGTATGTTTGTGGGGAGTAGAGACAGGATCATAACTGCCTCCATCACACAATAAGATGTGGAGAGGTTTACTCTGGGATGGGTATCAATCTCTCACACAGAAATCTGGCATCTTCACACAGACTTATCCTTGAAGAGCCAGTCTCAGGTTTTGTGCTGAGGGCAAATGCCGCTATTGCTAATCCCTGTGTGTGCAGAGAGGCTGGTAGAGGAAATATTTGGAGTAATTGACTCAACTCTTCAGCAGATTAGTTGTTCCACCTCTTTTCTGATCCCAATTCTGAGCTTGGACATCCCTAAGTCCTTCCCACCCCACTGAAGCCCTCCCCAGAGAATGTTCTGCTGGCAGCTTCCTCTGTTTTGGAGCATTCATCCTTATGATCCTGCCTACTTTGTGTGTGCTAGAAATTCACTGAAATATCTGCTGCTCTCATCCATTCTGGGATTTTGCCCTCAGAGCTGTTACAACTGTATTCCTTTTTGTGATTCTTTCTTATTAGTTTAGTAGAGTTAGTTTTTGTGAGCTCTTTTTTATTTTGAACTGAAAGCCTTAATTTCATAGAACACATAAAATACCTAGCACATCATCCAGCATATCACAAGTACTCAATAAACAGCGGCTATTAGAATACTATTATTAAGCTGGAGTTGTGAAAACATTTTAACTAATATAGAAACAGAATCTTCCTCCTTATAACATGTAGTTGAGTTCTAGTTCTGCCTCTGGAGCCACATGATCTAGATTTTTTCACCTAGTCACATGAGGCCCCTTCAGGATTCCTGCATGGTGCCTTTAACCTACCCTCCTCCAGGATAAGTGTTCCTAGAGCCTGTAACACTTTCTAATTCAACACAGTTTAGCATCTTCTCTTTGATCTGGTCATTGTCCTCTAGACAGTTTCCAGTTTCTGCTTAGGTGCTGCTCAGTCAGTGAAGGACATTCAAAAGAATAGTAGAGGAAAACCTCACTTTGGCTCCTCTACAACTTCCAGAAATTTCCAGGAGGCTTGGTAAACTCCATGTATGTTCATTAACCTCAACTACTACTTAGCTTCTGACTATTAATTGCTGTTATTCTCTGTCATTAAATTGTGATCACAGAGGATTAAAGTCACATGTCTTGTCCTTTACTGAGTTCCCAGAGCATATAGCCACAGTGTCTAGCCATTGTAGGTGCACAGTAATATGCTGAATGAGCATACAATGCAGTGAAGATAGGAGGATCTAGACAAAGAGCTTATCTGACACCTCAGCTCCACCAGAAGCATGCATTGGTGCTTGAATGAAATCACTGAATATCTAATGATTTTATTTCCTCTCTCTCTCTCTCTCTCTGTGTGTGTGTGTGTGTGTGTGTGTATGTATGTGTGTTTATATATTACCTATGGGTAAAGTGGCCCAACCCTTTTATTGGAAAGTCATTTGTATCTAAATAAAACTGTGTGATAAAGCTTTTTTGGTCTGAGAATTCTTGTATGTAATTGAAAGAAGAATACATTCAAGAAGAAACATAAATGAGGTGTGAGGGAAAGGGCAAAATAGTAGTATGCCAAGGTCACATCCCACCACTGGGCTCCACAAAGGTTGGTTTAGAGCATGGAACTTTTCTCTCAAGGAGGAAGTCAAGGCTAGAATCTGGCAGGAGTCAAAAACCATCAGGCATTGAGGGGGAAGGTGTTTGTCCAGGTGAGTCAGTGCAGGGCAGTTGTCTACAATGCAGTTGTGCATGTGCTTTAGCAAGCTGGCTAGACAATGTGAGATGAATTATTTACCTCATCATACTGGAGTGGCTCAGCCCAGGTCTATAGACATAAGCAGAAGGGATGAGCTAAAAACATGAAAACATGAAAACGCCATATCAAATGCATTTGATGTCAAAATTCCTTGAGATTCTTAAAGTACCTGCTGGACACAAACACCAGGAGTTATTTTGGGTTTGCTTAGGAAATTTTTTCCTTAAAAGGAAACACACTTCTCATGTCAGCTAACTTCAGGGTTAGATAGGCAAATAATGAAAAACATTGAAGATAGTTAAAGAGTAAGTACTTAATAGCATCTAAAGTGCTATCAACCTAATTGCTAGAAAAGAACCCAAGAAAAAATAGTCTCTTTTGTGTTTGGAACAAATTCAGTTTGGCATGGTGATCAAGAGTACCATAGCCAGTTGTTATTGTGAACATCTTCCAGATGTTACGCAGAGGGAAACTGGCTTCTTTCTCTGAAGGTAGAACCATGTCTGATTCCCTCAACAATGCTGCATGAATGAAGGTATGTCAATCCCTGCCCTTTTGTTCTGATGTTTTCAAACAGACCATGTGCCAAGGCAAGTATCATTCTGGGATATTACAGGTAAATAGGCATTCACTATTCATTTATATGACTTAGACAGCAGGATCTGTGGTTGAGACTGGATTAAATTTTTTGAATAATTGCTGCTTTCCTAATCAAAGGCAAATGCATTATTTTACAAGATTTAAAAACCCATGACTTTCAACATTCCTAGCAATCAGGTGAATGCAATTCATCCACTTCAGTTAGAATGGCAATCATGAAGAATACAAATAATAATAAATGCTGGCAAGAATGTGGGGGTGGGGAGGTACATTCATACATTGTTGGTGAGACTACAAATTAATGAAATCACTTGGGAAAGCAGCATGGAGATTCTGCAAAAGACTAAGAATTGCACCACCATATGACCCAGCTACTCCACTCCTTGATATTTATCCAAAAGAACTAAAATCTGCATACTGTAGTGATACATAAATACCAATATTTGTATCAGTGCAATCCACAATAACCAAGTTACAAAACCAGACCAGGTGCCTGTCAACAGATGAATGGATAAATAAAATGTATTCTATACATGTGCAATGGAGCTTTACTCATCCATAAAAAAGAATAAAATTATGTCATTTGTTGATAAATGGAGGGAAGTGGAATATATCATGCTAAGTGAAATGAGCCAGAATAAAAAGTCAAGTGTTCAATGTTTTCTCTCATATGCTAGAGCAAAATAAGGAAAAGAGAGAGGCAGATCCTACAAAAATAGAAGGGAGATCAGTGGAATAGAGGAAGAGGATAGAGGGTGAAGGAGAACTAAGTGTGGAGAGCACCTCATGCAGGGAAGTGTGGCATGCAAAAGACTAGTGCAGAGAAGGGCATGGAGCATAAACTTTTTTTTTCAGGTTCCTGAAAATTTATTCACAAATCTTACTTAATCTCAATCATTTACATACTTCAGAGAGGTAATCACAAAATAATATATTGATTCTGACATAATGAAAAACATCAAATGATTGCAGGCTTAAACAGTTAATAACAATAACGTCCTAATTAAACATAAATAATAATCCTCAATAAATTAATATACAGTATCGTAAAATGTCAGCTGACAATGAGATGTGGAAAACTATTGTCATCATCATTATTATTTTTACAATTAATGCTCAAAACTACTTACTAGTTTTTTTTAAAACAAGAAAAGACATTCATTAGAATAGAAAAATAACTTTCTTCTTGTGGAGAATGCCTTACAGTTTTAAGGTACTAGCCTCTTTGTAGGGTTTTTGGTTACAGATGGTTAAAATTATAAGTGAAAATTTCTACTGTTCACTTAACAGTGAATACATTTTTTTAAACGAGGCTTTTCTTTTATTTCTACTAAGAGGAGCTAAGTAGTAGTCCTGAGCTGAGGTTTTCCTGAAATGTGCAAAACTTCAAGTAAGAAAAATATTAGAGTTCAAAGATAGAAGAGCTCTGATCTTAAACCCAGGAAAACAAAAATAGATAAAAAACTGAATCAGAAGAATTACTTTTAATAAAGTAGTTACCAGGAAAAAAAATTTAAGGAGCAGCATGAAGGGCTGGTCTTGATTCAAATGCTCATATTTAACTGGCTTATTGAGATTTAGATAAAATAATGTGTGAAATGGATTTAAACATTTTGAAGAGGATTTTGATGAGGCTACTACATTTGGCACTGTGATAGTGACTGCTAAATCACTGTGCAAAAGAAATCTATGAAAATAGATCACTGTTCAAGTCCAGCTCGGAACTTCTCTAACCTCAAAGCGAAATCTGTTGAGGACCAGCCCTGTTGTATACAAGGATAGAATGAATTCTTCAAAAGTTTAAACCTAAATTTGAATTTGACTTTCTTCCTTTTTATTGGTTATTAAACCAATAAAATTATTATTGGAATTTAATCTATTCGTTGAGGTACTGGGAATTGAACCTAGGGACACCGAGGGACACCCCTTTTTATCGTTTAATTTGAGACAAGTTTTCACTAAATTGCTCAGTTTGACCTAGATCCTTCTACCTCAGCCTCTCAAGTCATAAGATTACAGGTGTGTATCACCATGCCCAAATGTTACTACTTATTTTAAAAATATAATATTTTTGTTATACATTTAGCATGTTATTGTTTATAAAAACAAATTCTAGAATCTCTTTATAAAATATTATTTTAAGATGGAACTGGAGTGACTCGATCTCCTCGATCTACATGATATTTTAATTTTAAATGAAGTTGTAATAGTCACATTACAACAAATAAAGTTTCACTCCTAGTGAAGACCCAAAACCTATTATGCATTTGGTATTTTAATTTAAAAGGAGGTTGTAGTAGTCATATTGGATTTTTTTTCTCCCAGTGAAAAAGCAGAATCTCTAATATTTTAACCAGTAACTGTAATTTCTACTGGTTTTGGAGATTTAAAACTGATTGCTTCTTTTATTGATATGGGTACAAGTTTAACAACTTTAGTAAATGAGCTATTAAATGTGATTCTACCCATGGATTTAGATTCAAATTATTATTACAAGGCTACTTTAAAAAGATATGAAATTACTGACAGTATCTGCTTTATATATTCATTTTAAAATGGACTCGTACCCTTTTGTTTGATGACAGATTAATGTCCTACAGTTCTTTAAAATTCCTCAACCCTAGTTGCTCTAATGCAGCATGGAAGACAGATTGAAAATAACAGCAGTGTAATAATAATAACTGCCATCTTGTGTCTGAGTGTTCAAACACCTTGGCTTTTGTTCTTATTAAAACATACTATACATTGAAAAACATGCCAAAAATCACTTCCCATTGTTTTCTAAAAGAACTGTTTCCCCCTTTAAGTTGAAGACATTACATCTTTAAAGTAGTAACACAGAAATTTCCACGTGTGACCCCTTCCTCTGTAATAGGGTACTGCTGCCTTCTGCTACAGATGTAAAGTAACATGAGGCGTTTAACATAAATATTAAATAATTAAGTTAAAAGGAATGGTCCATAAATAAATAAATATGATGAATAGACTTCTACAGTTTTGTTGCGCACCCTTTTGGTAGGACAGTGGGATTGATGTCCTCTAGTCTGGAGTGAGAAGCATTTGCGTTGATGATGACTGTCTTGGTAAGCTGTGGGTCCTGAACACTGAATGTCACCAAGGGACAGCCCTTCACATTATAGCAGATGAAGGACTGAATTGAGGCAATGGTGATGATCTTAAATCCAACTTCTCATACAGCATAAACTTGAACAGGCTGAGGTGTGATGTGTACATGCAAGAGATGTGGCCACAGAGGAAGCCAACATTTAAATCATGAAGGGCCTTGAAGGAATTTAGATCTTATCCTTTAGAAGGGGGACATGGGTCTTGAGGAGCCCTCTTAAGATATTGACTTGTGTGCCTGGTGATAGCATTAACTAAGATGGATAAACTTGGAAATGGGGAAATTTTTGAGCTGAGGAGATAAGGTGTTTGGTGTGCAAATGTTGAGTTTGAGATACCAGTGAGAAATTTAGAGGCTAGTGTAAGAATTTAGTATTCCCACAATAAAGTTTTATTTAGCCATACAGAAAAATGAAATTGTGTCATTTGCAGGAAAATGAACTAGAGACCATTCATGTTAAGTGAAATAAGTCAAACTCAGAAGGTCAAGGGTCTCTTAGGGGAAGCTAGAGAGGAAAAAGGAAAAGTAGAGGGTGGATCTCAAGAAAATCCAAGGGAGATCAGTAGAGGAAAAGGACTAAGGGGTAGGAGGTGGGAAGGGGTTGGGGAAATGCTGGGGAGTGATACTGGCCAAATTATATTGTGCATGTATGAATATGTAACAACAAACCCCATCATAATGTACAGCTATAATGCACTAATAAAAATATGAGGATAAAAAAAGATAGGTATTTCAAGAACCATAGCTGAAATCCTAATTTGGTTGTTATTAGCATAGAGAATTATTGACTCTAAGGGGGTAAAAGAATTATTGACTCTAAGGGGGTGAAAAGGCCACATGGAAGAGAACTGAATGGAAGAGAACTGAGACCCCTGGCCAAGAGTTGAAGCTGAGCTCTCAGTTCACAGTAGCCATAACTGCCAGCATCTGAGTGAGGCCATCTTGGAATTTTACTTTCCAGTGCCCCTTGAGCCATCTCAGCTGATATCATGTGGAGCAGAGATGAGCTCACCCTACTGAGCTTTTCCAGACTGCAGAATTATGAGCAGATGAATAGAACAGTGGTATTCTTAGCCACTAAGTTTTGAATTTTTCCTTATGAAGCAGTAGATACCCCAAACAAGTATGTAACCTGACTCAAATGTATATGAATCTAATCTCTGTAGATATGTTTGCCTGTATCTCTGAAACTGTTATATTTTTCCCTTTTGAAGACTCTAGTTATGATCAGTTAGTTTTATATTTTAAAATATAGCTTGTTATTCATAGGTCATGGTTCAGCATTCTAATGTTCCCTTTTTAAATGTTAGGTCTAAAATACATTGTCTAGGAAATGGAATTACATGTACCTCTTTTGTTAATGTTCATGTCCTTTAGGTCCCAGGGAAATTATGATAATCTTTGAAAGAAGCAAAGAAATGCAAACAAAACAAAGTAAAAAGAATTTTAAAGGCAGGAAGAGACTTAACCTGCTCCATTTATAGGATCTTTTACTGACCCTGTGTTCTATGTGTGACTCACTTTTTGTTGCATTTGACTAACCTCTATCCTGCAGTTCCTATAATTCTTTTGGTTCACCTGGCAACGTGAAATATTCACTGTGTCTCATCATATCAGTCTTATTTAATTAAATTGCAGAGTGTGGCCTCAATTAAAAGAAAGACACATGATAGAGTTTGACCAAATCATATTGCTATTGAATGGAAAAAATAAAAGTCAGTGTCCAGAGATATGTTGTCCAAAATTGTAGCCACTATCTGTATGAAGCTATTGAGAATTTAAAATGTGACTTGCCTAAATTGAGGTGTTCTATAAATGTAAAATACATACTTGATTTCAAAGATTTAGTGTATAAAATATCTTGTTAATAATTTTATATTCATTATATATTGAATTTTGATGTAGTTGATTTAATAAAATATACTAAAATTAATTTTATCTGTTTCTTTTATTTTTCTCAGGTAGCTACTAGAAACTTTGTATGTGTGATTCACCTTTGTGACTTGCATTATATTTTTATTGGACAGCTCTGATCTAGAATGTTGTGTTAAAGATATAGGTTGTAAGTAGAAATGCAGAATTGAACAGCCAGATTGATATGACTATAAGAACAGCATGGGGTTTCACATAACCTAGGCCTTGCTATTGTGACCTGACAATCTTAGGTAGTTCAATGGCTATTCCAGACAGTTATACTCTGGTTAGACTGTTGACTTAGCTATTGTTCTGGCATCTTCCCCAAAGCACTGTTACCCTTACTTTGGGAAAATTTAAAGCCACAAGAGAATAACTTCCTGCTTCCAAATGTAAAAATGCGTTTTAAAACATGCTTAAAACATAATTAACTGTCTAAACACAAATAATAAATTGTGGTGTTTGTAACATATGATGAAGTAAAGCATGATAACAATACCACAAAAGGCTGGGAAAAGGGAAATAGAAGTATTTTCTTGTGAGGCTCATCTACTATAATTATATTACTTGAAGGCAGACAGTGACAAGTTAAAGATGTATGCTATAGAGTACTGGAAATCAGTGGACAAAGAATGGCCTTTTAAACCAATGGAGCTGAAACAACTGGATACACATATTGAAAAAATGAACTCTGAACCTTATCTCACAATGTACACAAAAATTATCTTGAAATGAATCATAGGCCTAAATATGAAAGTTCATATTAGAAAACTTCCAGAAAAAATATCTTTGCAACCTTGTGGTAGGCACAAATTTTTAAAGTAGGGCAAATCATAAAAGAAAAAGTTGTTACATTAGACTTCATCAAAATTTTAAAATTCTGTGCTTTGAAAGACACCATTATGAAAATTAAAAAGCAAGCCTACAGACTAAGAAAAATATTAACAATGCATATTTCTCTATGACAATGGACTTGTATCCTGATTATGTAATTAACTGTTCAGCTCAACAATAAGGAGATAACACAGTTGAATATAGACAATTTTCATTTAGAATTTTCATTCTTAGTTATTTAAACACATACTTTTACATTTTTTCTAAACATTATATGGGCATAATATTAATTTATTAGCAAAGTAGTATAAGAAGTTTATAAATTTCAAATTAACAGTCCCCAATTTTATAAAAAGTATATATCATGCTGAAAACATGGTGGAAGGTGCCTTCAAATCAAAATGTAGTGAGCCTGTTTAATCTGTTGAAAGAATAACTTTGATCACATGAGCTTTGTTTCTATTTTTAATATAGTTTTTAAAATTAGTGCTTTATAGGTATACATAAAGGTGAAATTCACTGTGGTATATTCACATATGTACATAGCATAATTTGGTCAATTCCATTTCACCACTCCTTCCTTTACTTGTTCATTCACCCTCCTTTGAAAGAGACAAAGTAGAGGTCTCTTCCTCTACTCTGTTATCCTTTCTATTTTCATAGAATTTGCCCCTCTTTTGAATAGACACTTCATCAAAGAAAAGGTAAATTGTTGGCCAATATGTGCTTAAGAATATGCTCAACACTAATCATCAAAGAAATACAAATTAAAACTACAATGAGATATCACTTCACACTAAACTGACTAAAATTAAAGATATGCACAACACTAAATATTGTCGAGGATGTGGAGAAATTGGAAGTTTCATAACTACTAGCTGGATTTAAAATAGTACTGCCACTTTGGAAAAGTTTGGACTCTTCTTATTGTAAGATCAAATGACCAAAGGAGGTAAAATAAAACTGCTGAGCAAGCACCAGTTGCAAAGCAAAACTGCTGGGAAAGGCTTTACTGGGAAGTACACTCCCAGGTGAACTCCCGCTCAACAGGGCTGAACGGGAGAAATGCACAGGCGTTTGGAAGTACAAAGAATTTATAGGGCTCGGTCAGGAAGGGGACGGCTTAAGGCCGGAAGAGAAGGGCTTGAGGCAGGAAGAGGAGGGCGTCTAGAGTCCTGGAACCCCCTCAACCCGCTCCCCCATTGGTCAGGGCATCCTGCTGACATCAGAGTTTTTTTTTCCTGGTTTCTGCTTACTGCCAGCCTCTCCTCCGTGCATGCGGGCTGCTTGCCGCTTCTTTCCCTGCAGCCCATGTCTGCCGGGCCTCTGCTGCTCCGTTCCCTGCAGCCTGCATCTGCACTGGCCCATGGCTCCTTGCTTCCTGCAGCCCCCATCTGCACAGGCCAATAGCCTCCCGCTTTCTGCAGCCCGCACCTGCACGGCTGATCGCCGCCGCGCTTCCTGCAGCCTGCATCTGCAGGGGCCAATCGCTGCCCTGCATCCTGCAGCCCACGTTGGCGCTGGCTGATCGCCTTTGTGAACACCCGAGCGGACCCAACACTTATAGAGTTTAACATACACTTGTATATGAGCAATTTATCCAGTTACCTACAGAAATAAGTTATGCCCACAAAAAGGGTGGGTAAAGCCAGATGACCAAAAGCAAGTAAAATAAAACCACTGGACAAGATTTATTTTGGGAGGTACGCTCATGGGCCAATTCCTGTTCAACAGAGCAGGACTCTGACCTCAGCAGGATCCCCTGACCAATACCAGAGGACACAGGATTCTAGATACCTCCTCTTCCTACCTCATAGCCTCTCTCTTCCTGCCTTAGACCCTCCCCTTCCTGACTAGGCTCTTTAAATTTTCTGTACCTCAGAACATGTGCACGATTCTCCCAGACCCTCTCTGTTGGAGGGGGATTTCACTCAGAAGCCTATTTCCCAATAAAGCCTTTCCCAGCGGTTTTATTTACCACCTTTTGGTCTCCTGGCTTTACAGGGTGTACTACCCAACTTCTCAGTGTAGTTTTATTTTTACCAACAAAACCCAAAATATCCATCCTCAGGCAAATCTATGTACAAACTGCAGTATGTTCATACCATACAATACTCCTCAGCTATAAAAAAGAAAAAAATCTCACGTGTGTTAACGTTAAATTGTTCAACTAGGTGATTATATCTATGTGTATCTCTACCAGCTGTATGAGAGTTTTTAATGCTCACATTTGCCACATCTGGAATTTTTAAATTTTTAAATTTTTGTTAGCCTGATGATTATAGTAATTAAAATGTAAGTAAATGGAAAGATCAGTAGAGTAGAAGAAAGCGAACAGGGGGAAAGAGGAGAGGCAGGATAAGAGTAAGTACTGGGGACTTAATTAGAGCAAATTATATTCCATGCATTTATAATTACATCAAAGTGAATCCTAATTCTATGTGTACCTATTATGAACCAATACAAAGTTTTTAAAAAAACTATAAAAATAGCAATGGTACAATGGATGAATAAGCTAGTGGGAGAAAATAGAGATCCCGGAAATAGACCTACTCTTAAGTAGGTCTCTGGCATATGACAGAGATGATATACAAATAAGTTAAAAAGAATTATATCATATGTAACACCAATATGGCTAAAGTTAGCATTAGTCCCTATAAATAAAAGACATACAGTTGAAAAATAAAAAAGTGAAATTATCTCTTTCTATAAATGATGTGACCTTATATATAGAAAACCTTTTAAAGGCTCCATATATGGAAAAAATCAGAATGAATAAATTTAATAAAATTTCAGGATGCAAATCAATACTGAAAAAATTAATTGCATGTGTATACACACCAATGATGTTTGATCTGAAAAAAATTTTTAAAATCTTATTTATTACAGGTCAAAAAAGACAAAATACTTAGGTGTAAACTTAACAAAGGAAGTTTTTAAAAAAGACCTGTATACAGAAAACTACAAAACATTGTTGAAAAAATCAAAGAAGACATTAAGTAACTGGGAAAACATACCCAAGTATTCTTGAAAAAAAAAAAAAAAAGAACAAAGTTGCAGGTCTCGTACTTCCTGATTTCAAAACACACTACAAAGCAACAGTAATTAAGATGATGTTGTACTGGTGTAAAAATAGATATACAGACCAATGTAGCAGAATAGAGTCCAAAATTACATTCCTGCATATGTGGTATATATGATCAAATGATTTTTGACAAAGGAGTTAAGATTACATGATGGAGAAACAGTCTCTTCAACAAATGATGCTGGGAAAACTGTATGTCCACATTTAGAAGATTAGATTGACTCTCACCTTATACTATATAGAAAAATTAAAAATGTATTAAAGATCTAAATGTTAAACTTGAAACTACTAAACTTTCAGGGGAAAACTTCAGGACATTGAACTTAGTAATGATTTCTTGGATATGACACAAAAAGCACAGGCATCAAAATAAATAGGCAAAAGGACTATGTCAAGCTTAAAAACTTCTGAGTCTCAGAAGAAACTATTAGCAGAGTGAAAAGGCATTCTATATAATAGATAAATTAATTGCAAATCATATATCAGGTAAAGTGTTAATGTCCAGAATATGTAAGGAACTTCTATCTATTAGTCAACAACACAAACACAAAAAAACCCCACAAATATTCTGATTAAAATATGGCAAAGGACTTGCATAGGCATTTCTCCAAAGAAGATATGCAAATGGCCAATAATTGCATGAAAAAAATGTCTAACATCACTAATCATTAGAGAAATGCACATAAAAACCACCATGAGATACCATCTCATACCCATCAAAATGGCTGCTACCAGAAGCCAGAGATATGGAAAACTTGGAACAATTTTACTCTATTGGTTGGAATGTAAAATGGCGCAGCCATTATGGAAAACAGTGTGGGGGTTCCTCAAAAGTTAAGAACAGAATTTCCATTTAAGCCAGCAATTCCACTTTGGGGTATATATTCTAAAGAATTCAAGGCAGCATCCACGTTCACTGTAGCATTATTCACAGTAGTGAAGCAGTGGAGGTAACCCAAATATCCACTGACAGATGAACAAAGAAAATGGCATGTAATACAATGGAATTCTGTGTAGCCTTAAAAGACAAAGGGAATCTTGTCACATGCTGCAACACGAATGAACCTGAAGGACACACTAGGCAAAATAAGCCAGTCACTACTTGACAGATCCTGTGTGATCCCATGCATATGATGTATCTGAAGTAGTAAAATCATAGAAACAGAAAGTAGAACTGTGACCACCAAGAGCAGGAAGGAGGGGAAATTAGAGTTTATTTGGTATGGAGATTTGGGATTGCAGGATGAAAAACTTCCATTGCACAACAATCTGAGTATTCTTAATACTATTGATCTATGCACTTAAAAATGGCTAAGATGGTAATTTTTTGTCTGTTATTTATCACATTTTTAAAGCGAAAAGAGGCAGTGCTAGATGTATAAATAAAGAAGAAGTCTTTTGGAAGATCATCAGTGACCAGAGGAGGGACATACAGTATAATTGCCAGATAGTATTAAGAATCACTTATAGGGCTGGGGTTGTGGTTCAACGGTTGAGTGCTTGCCTCGCATGTGTGAGCCACTGGATTCAATCCTCAGCACCACATAAAATAAACAAAGGTATTGGGTTCATCTACAACTAAAAAATAATTTTTTTAAAAAAAGAACCACTTATAGTCAGCAATCCTTTAAAGAATTATCAGTTGTATAAGGGTTTGTCAGAGAAACAGAACCAATGGAAAAAAAATATGTGTGTGAGTGTGTGTGTGTCTAATATATATATTTCAATTTCAATTGGCTTACATGATCAGATGCTGTCTGCACGCTGGAGATCCACAAAAACCAATAGCTACTCAGTCTAAGAAACTGGAAGCCTCAGAACGAGAGGGATTAATGATGCAGTCTCAGAGGCTGAAGGCCTAGAAGTTCCTTATCATCACTAGTGTGAGTCCATGTTGAAGGGAGGAAGCTGGAGTCTGATGTCCTCCAATGATGACAGCTGCAAAAGGCACACCTGTTCAAGAAGATTCCATCTTGCCCCTGCTAGTGGGCTTCCTCTTTC
Organism: Geosciurus inauris; assembly: GCA_004024805.1. Lineage (NCBI taxonomy): Eukaryota > Metazoa > Chordata > Mammalia > Rodentia > Sciuridae > Geosciurus > Geosciurus inauris. Next base: position 13,569 of record PVHX01015798.1, read on the forward strand.
TTCCACTTTTGTTCCTCTTGAGCCCCTGGCCTATTGGACAGTCCCACCCACATAAAGGTGGGTCTTCCTCTGTAGTTTACTGTCTCATATACCAACAGTCTTTGGAAACCCTGTCACAGACAAACCTGGAACAGTGTTTTACTAATTTTGGAGGCATCTCTCAATCCAATCAAGTTGACGATCAAGATTAACCATCACCCCAGCTATCATGGTTAATTTTTTCTTCAGCATTGGTCAGCCCAGGAGGCGGAGAAGCAGTGGAAGCAAAAATTTAGATTGAACCAGATTTTAATTTAGCTAAGGGAGTGGGAGACAGCAAGCAAGAGGTTTGAGGGTATGTCCAAGGGACAGTGAGCAGCAGCAGAATCGACATCATGCTGCGTCCAATGTTATCTATGCAGATAACATAGCTAATAAATTTAATAAAGTAAAATTTCAGAAACAGTAAAAAAAGAACACATAAGAGAAAATCTTTATCATATCAGAGTATGAATGGAATTTTGATAAGACACAGAAGATACTACCAGAAAAGAAAGGATTGCTAAATCTTACTACATTAAAGTTGACATGTCTTTGTAGCAAACAGTACTCTAAAGAAAAGAGAATTCAAAGACTGACTTAGAAAAACTTTTAAACACACTTACTCACAAACTCAAATAAAAATTTTTAAAAGTTCAATAAAATAAAATATTGGGCAATTCACAGAGGAAATCCAAATGGTCATATAAACAAATGAAAAGATGTTGACATTGACTAGCTAATCATCAGAGAAGTAAAACTTAAAATAGTTGTATGATATTTCCACCCATCCTACTGGTAAAAATTTTGATTTGATTAAAATCAAAATTTAAATCTCTGGACATTAATCCTTGTTCTTGAGATCCCAGTTCAGGAGACTTCTATCCTGCGAAGATTCGCCAGTCTTTCCCCTGCTTCCATGAACTTCCCAGAGAAGAATTATTTCCTTACCGTTAAACATACATTGCATTCCCCTCTAGTTTACCATGATTTATTTATCTATCTCCTTGACTAACATACATACATAGGAAGCATCTGGGGCCCGCACTCCTTGCCCTATTCAGGGCTTGTCGTGGGCTCACGGTGGACATTTGCCACATTGAATGCAATCTTCCTTTCTTCATGCAGAAGGGCACAGAGGCTGGTCACTAACACATGAATCTGAGTTTGTATAGTTTGGGCTTATGCTTTATGAATTATGCATGAGCCTAATTTAGGAAACTGTCTGTGAAGGAGTGCCAGGGAAGAAGCTGATTGTTAGGCACAAATGCCCAGGATGTTGCTATTGATTGTCTGCATTCTTTAACACTCTGTGCTTATTCCAAAGAGCATTTTCTCCTGACAAGAGAGACTGTGGAGAAAAGTGATACGAGACTGCTCAGGCATCAAGGAACATTTCCATCAGGCATTAATAATTTGAATCTTATTTGGAAATGCTTACCACTTTAGCCTGTGGGTCCAGAGGCAGCACTGACATCAACTTTTTTTTAAAATAAAAGATACTGATCAGGATTTGGGTTGTTTTGAACTAATTAAGACATAGTCTTATGTGGCAGAGGAAATTAAAACTATGGTTTTGCTAATCTGTCTCCCATATGAAATTGTTCTGCAAATCTGATTTTATTTTCAATGCAGGAATCCTAGGGAGTCTTTGGGGAGATGGAAAGACAAGGGCAGAGGACATTGTTCCTGCTCAATTATATTCTGCAGGGAAAGAGGCATCCAAACATGGACTTCTGGGATTTGTATGCCTGTATATGCATATGTGCCTGTGAGAGTGCATGTATGGGGTGGGGCGAGGGGGTGGCGTGATAGAGTAGGGGCAGGGTGAGTGATTACTGTCATCTAATTATGTATTTGTCTCCTGACTAAACCATATGGAAGGCAGGGATCATTGTCCATCAACTGGAAATTTGCACTTGGTGGAGAGATCAAAGCTGTAGATGGATATAGGATCCACCCACAGATATGTAATAGCTAAACTGGGGAAATAAATGGGACTGTGGCAAAGAAAGAGTGTCGGAGAGAAAAGGGCAGGACAGAACCTTGGCAAGCTATTCATTCAATAGACCTTTACTGAAAACATTATTACAGGTGTAGGAACACAGTCTGGAGCAGACAGTGTGGTTTGCATCCCAGCTCTGCCACTTACTAGCAATATGGTCTTGAGAAAACATCTTGAACTCCCTGTGCCTCATCTATAAAATGGCTATGCTAATGCTTTTAACAATGAGACTTTAGACAAGTTATAAACATAAGGAATTGAGCACACACCCCACACACTGTAGGTGCGTGTGTGCTAGTTTTTGCTATCGGGTAAGACTGAGCTATTCTGTTGTGGTGGTGATACGGCTGAGCCCTGAGCTAAAAGTCTGCTAATACAATGAATTCTATATCCTCTTATTCTTTTTCTTTTATTTTGGCAGGGGTACTGAATATAGGGGCACTCAAACACTGAGCCACATTCCCAGCCCTATTTTGTATTTTATTTAGAGGCAGGGTCTCACTGAGTTTAACACCTCGCTTTAGCTTTGAACTTCCAGTCCTCCTGTCTCAGCTTCCTGAGCTGCTGGTGTACAAGTGTACACCACTGTGCTTGGCTATATCCCCTTATTCTTAATAAAGCAATGAAAAATCTAGTGTTGAGATGGTATGTAAGCTGGGTATTATAATAGTGGTAACAAACACAGAGTGTCCTTGGGATTGCAGAGGAGGGGTGCCATCCCAAATACGGGGTGTCTGAAACTACATCCTAGGTTAGCATGTTGTTCCTCTACTTCTTTTCTTTTCTCCTACTAAGCTGTCGACTTACCCACCCCCCAGGCTTCATTGGATTTCCTTAGTAGTTAACAGAATTAAAGAAGTAGGACCATCTCTGCAACCCACCCTTGACCTTTAGGCTGAGAGATGACTAATACCAGTGCTGAGTAACATAGGGCTTTGCCTTTGGAGCTTTGAATACTCTGGAGCTTTTCAGCTGAACAACCTTGGAATTTAGTCTTGTTCAGAACACATCCAATCCTTTCCTTGCCCTAGTTTTATTTCCTTTTGTCCAAACTGTCTTTTGTGGTTTCCATAGAAATCAAAGCTTTTGGCTGGCCCCATCCCTGTGGCAAATTTAAGGAAATTAATAGCCACCTTTCCCATTCCCTGTTCATTTCTCACTTTTTGGTTTGATGAAAAACTTGCTATGCTAGCTTCTTATATTCCCAGTGCAAGAGGTGGGGGTACATTTACCACTCTGTTAGTAGGTTACAAATAACTCACATGTTTGATTTGTGGGCCACTTCTCTGCAATCATGTTGATATCATATTTACTAGCTTGTAGCAAAAAAAGACATAAGTACATGCATAGATGCTGGTAATTGATGAGCCCCAAGCCTCCCTTGCTAGTTGTTGTTATCCTGAAGCAGGGGAGGACTTTACCTTAATTTCCACAGGTGTGGACAGGCATGTTCCCACGACTGAATCTGTGTACCCCAAAGCTGTAGTTCCCTTCAGGCAGAGATGAGATGGCAGGCAGCCTTAGAGGCTGGGAAGGGAGGGTTTTGGAAAGATGAAGTTGGCTTGTATGGCACCTGGACTAACCTCAGCAAGCTTGGAACTATGAAACAAACTATATGGCTGTTTTGGTGGGTTAGACTGAGAGAGCCATCATATCTGCACATTTCACTTCCTTCCATTATATCTAAAAGCAGTTTTATTGAGGTGCAGTTTACACACAGTAAAATTCATCATTTTTAGTGTTTAGGTCTATGAATATTGACACCATCATAATTAAGATTCAAAACATCTCCACTATCACTCCCTCTCCAAATCCTCTCAGGACCTTTTGGGGTCCACCTCTCTCTCTCCCACCTTTGCCATCAATTGCTCTGTTTTCTTTTCCTATGTTTTTTTTTCCTCTTCAGGAATGTTATATAATGTAGTCTTTTTTTTTTTTTTTTTGGTGCTGGGGATTGAACCCAGGGCCTTGTGCATGTGAGGCAAGCACTCTATCCACTGAACAACTGAGCTATGTCCCCAGCCCTAATGTAGTCTTTTGAAACTTGCTTTTTTCCCCTTTACATAATGCACTTGAGATCATGTTAGCTTTCTGTTACTATAATAAAACACCTGAGATAACCAGCTTGAAAAGGACATGGTTACTTTGGTTCACAGCTTTGGAGGGTTCATTCAATGGTTGGTTGATCTCATTGCTTTTGGGCCTTTGAGAAATCAGCAAATCATGGCAGGAGCATGCTCACGTTGTGGCAGCCAAGAAGCAAAAAGAGAGAGAAGAGGTGTCAGGGTCCCAATATCCCCTTCAAAGGCACACTCCTAAGTGACTAGAAGACTTCCAATGAGGCCCCACATCTTAAAGGTTCCACTGTCTCCCAATGGTGCCATGAATTGGAGACCAAACCTTTAACACATGGACCTTAAGGGGGACATTTACACAAACCATAGCAGAGACTCATCCATGTTGATGTGTGTCTCTAATTCTTATAGTGTTTCTCAAGGCAATAATTATCTTAATTTTTTATGGGATGTTCCTAAGGATCTTAGGATTTATGATGCACTAAAGCTCACTTGGCATATGAAAGTGAACCTGGGATTTGAACCTAGGTATGTGGTTGTTCCAAGCCCACACTCTGCACTATCCCTCTAGCAACAGCAATGCTGGCCATGGAGACTGCATTCCTCTCTGTGTTCACCAGCTAAGAGAGATAAAGACACAAGGGAGGACTTTAGGGCAAAGACCATCCATCCATCTGAGTGAAATGATACCCTCCCCTCCCTCATCCTTTTGTGAGCCTTACCAGGTGTTAGGACATTAGAATTTCATGTTCTAGGAATCCTCAGAGCTAGCAGTGCTCCCATAACAGAATGTGGATAATCTCTGTCTCCATGAGTGGAGACAGACTTCTATGAATATATCCATATGTCCTAGTTATTTTTGTATGGTAAAACTGCTATTCTGGAAAAGGACTTCCCAGGGAAAAAGTTATGGTGGTCAAATGAGTGAATCAAAGTGGTCGTAGCACATCCTATGAGCTAGCAAAAATATAGAAGCATATGTTACTAGGTAATGTGATTTACTTTCTTTTTTAATGAGCATCTTAGAGATTTTAATATAGATAAGATTCCATCTGTGCATTCATTATCTATTGCCACAGAACAAGTTATCCTACAATTTAGTGATTGAAGCTCACAAATATTTGTTCTGTCACAGTTTCTGTGGGTTGGGAATCTAGACACAGCCTGACTGGGTCATTCTGGCTCAGGGTTTCTCACAAGGCTGCATTCAAGACACCAGCAGGTACTGTGGTCTCATCTCAAGGCTTGACTCGGGGAAGATCTGCTTTCAAGCTCATGTGAATGGTTGCTGCCAGGCCTCAGTTCTTACTGGCAGTTGTCCAGAGGCATTAGTTCCTTGCCATGTAGGCCTCTGTGTAGGAAGTTCATAATACAGCAGCTGACCTCCCAGAATGAGCTAGTAAGACACCAAGAGAGCAGAAGAGTGGTCTGAAAGTCACAGTCTGTATAGTCTCTTCTCAGATGTGACAACTCATCACTTTTTCTGTATTTAACTGTTAGAAGTAAATCACCAGGTCTAGCCCAAACTCCAGGGCATGAGCATTGTGCAAACACGGTAGCCCTAGGAACTGAGGATCATCTTAGAAGTTGCCTATCATAAGGTATAATTCACAAATCATGAAATGCACATATCCTAATGCACTATTGAGGTTGATGAGTTTTGACAAATGTATGCCATGTAATAATCACTCAAAATGAAATTTAGAACAGTTACATGCCTCTAAAATTTTTCTTGATGAACTTTCCAATTAATTAATTCCACTTTCAACCTCACTGTCCGCTTTCTCCTCAGTCCTCCCCCACTGCAAGCCACTTTTTTATTTCTACCACTGTAGGTTCTTTTTGCCTCTTTGTGAATGTCAAATCAATGGAATCATTCAGGTTGATTTTTAATTCTTGTTCTTTCCACTGCAATTAGCTTTTTTGAAATGAACGGAGACCACCCAAATGAGAACAAGCAAAGGCTATTTATTCACAACTTGCTGTACCAAGGGTGTCAGCCACCATCAATAGACTTTGATAGAAACTCAAAGATAAGCAGAACAGAGGGAAAGCTGTAGAAAGAGGGAGGGCTTAAGGTCTGCTATACACTGGAGGTTGCTGGCAGGGGGAAGCAGGAAGTAGGTTAGAGCAACAATGCTCTGCTTTATCCAATTTGGCCCTTAGTTAGAAGTAAGGGAAATTTAGGGAAGTTGTCAGTTATTGATCCTGACCTTTTGGGGCCAACTACTAGAGAGATTGTGATTTGACTTTCTGGACTGGTTGCTACAGGTTGTTGGTCAGGGTTTTACTTTAATTATGATCTGTCCATTGTCCATTCGTATACTCACCTTCTCAGTTGATTTCAAAGATGCTGGGGAGAGAGATCCTTGTCAACTCTGTCCTACTTATAAGCCACTGGTGAGGAAGGGACAGAGGGAAGAAATGAAGGTGTCATTTAAGTTAAAACCAACTTTAACCACTTTCAATCACTCTGCAGAGAACCAACAGGACAGAGAGAATGTGGCCAGGGCTGAGGAGGACATTTCTAGGACCTGGAATCAAAAACTCTGGAATGCAAAACTGCCCATTTTGAGGACCCCAGAGAATAAAAAATGAAACTTTAGGGCCAGCTAGAAATCAGCCTTCTTTATTTAGCAGGGAACCCGGGTGGGTTAGGGTAGTGGTTGGGCCTTGGTCTGGAGAGATTAAGAAGGAAGTACTCACTGGTCTGAGAATCACAGGAGAGCTAGGAGCTCTATTGCCCACTGGATGTCCCATGACTCATAAGTGGAATGGCCACTCGATCACTGAGGACAGACTTTTAGGGATGACCTGACAAAGGGAGGCAGAATAAGGGGCCCCAAACTACTTGTTTTCAGGGAAGTTGAAGAAATGGAGACCTGAGAGAATGAGCTGCCCTGAAGGGATCCCAAGCAGAGGTGGCAGTTCAACAGAAGCAGAATCAAATATGCCTTTTCGAGACTCCAGTGAGTGGGCTGCAGTTGTGGCTCAGTGGTGGAGCGTTTGCCTTACAGATGAGAGGCACTGGGTTCGATCCTCAGCACCACATAATAAATAAATAAAGAAGCAAAATAAAGATATTGCATTAAAAAAAAAAGACTCCAGCCAGTATGGCACAGTGGGGAGAAGGACCCCTGGGCAATCACTCATTCTGCTATAAATACCACAGAAACCTGAAAGTTCTGACAGCAAGTATAGGAAAACACTCAGCTTCTGTGGTATTTTCTGGGTTGGCACAGAGGAACCTCCATCTTTCTAGGCTATTCCATCTAGATCTTTGTTTTCTGTCTGCTGGCACTTCAGTCAGATCTTCCTTTAAGTGTTGTTCTGTAGTTTTTTGTTTTTCCTTTTCCATAGTCTGCTTGGAATTTCAATTATATTTTAAGTTCCTTTCATTGGTCCTCTAAGAAAGAACATGGCCCAAAACCTAAATATGTTACTGTTCAATTAAGCAATAGGTTGCTTTAGGAACCAATTTTTTTCATGAAGCAATTTCTTTTATTTTTTTAAAATTTTTTATACAGATTGTTTAATTCAGTGATATTTGTGTCATGATCTAAAACCCCCCAAATGGTACTTTTGGGTACCAGTGTGCTTTGTCTTCTTGTTTGTTTTATAGAACTACACTTCAAATTCTGTCTATTACAGCTTTTCCTTTGGAAACTCAGTCTCTGGGATTGGATGGAGACCAGCCAGGCTGCTCTGAGAAAATGGTGGCCCAGGTTACACCAGCCTCATGCCTCTCACCACCTGCATTCTTATCTGTCTCTCTACCCTCCCTTTCTTTTCTGTTTCTCTCCTTTCCTTCCTTCCCTCCCTTCCTCCTTCTCTACTTCCTTCATTTCCTCCCTTCCTTCCCTCCTGCTACCCTTCCCTATATTTTTCCCTTTCCCTTCTTTCCACCCTTCCCTCCTTTTCCTCATAAATATTTCTTGAGCATCAAAGGGATGTTGGCACCATGATAAGTATTGAATGTGAGGAGAACACCAACATGTGAGAAAAGAAACAAACAATAAAATTATTTTGATAACAAAGGAATTAACTTGATGCAGCACAAGTCCCCAAAGCCCCTTAGCCAAGACCACCTGAAGGGGTCAGGGAAGGCTTCACAGAGGAGGTGCCCTCTAGGCTGAGATTTTACACATGACAAGGAGTTCTCAGTGGATATGAGGGACAGGAAAAGATTGTATCCAAGGTGATGGCATGTGAAAAGGCTCAGGGACCGAGAAAACTTGGTGTTTGCAATGAGGCACCCACAATTCCATGTTGCTCAAGAATGGAGCACTATAGTGGGTGCCAGGGGGTGGGATATAGGGCTTAGTCCTAAAGTGAAAGTTCCCATAAACTATGTGATGGGATTTCAGTTTTTATTGTGTGGATTATGAGAGCTAATGAAGGATTTTTAGTAGAGGAGTGACATAAAGCAACTTTGCCTGCCAGGAATACCACTTTGTCAATAACAGAGGCACTGAATTGAGAAAAGGGAGGCCATGAGCAGGGGAGGGTGGAGGAGGCTGACGGTAAACTCCAAACAGGAAACGAGGGATTAATTTATGGCAGTGACAGTGGGGATGGTGAGAAGGTCCCCCAAGATACCTTAAAAGGTAAGATCAACAGGCCTGAAGGTTGAGGGGATATGGTAGGTCAGCATTAGTTACCAGGATAAGAAATTCTGGAGAAATCAAATCACCTGTCAGGTTTGAGGAATTACAGTCCAGCACACCTCCAGTCCATCCTGTCTGTAGCTCAACATGTCCATTCTAATGTACATATGTGGATATGTTACTCAAAAAATATTTTATGACCCTCTTCCTGACCCCTTCCTACCTTTCCATTACTTCCTACTATGAAGGCTTACTTAAGATTCACCTTGGAATTCACTTGTGCCCAGGTCAGCACCATTGCCAGGCAGCTCTGCCTTTGTTGATTACATTCTTGATGCCAAAACACATTTCCTGATTTTTACTTTGTTGCTGAAACACTATTCATTCCTTTAGGACTTATCAACAATGTCTATGAAGCCATCTGTAGCCAAAAGCCCAATGATGGATTAAATTATTTCTTTACAGCAGTTTTTCATATCTCTATTCAAACACCCAAAATCATCTGACTAGTCACATATGTGTCTCTTTTGTACTGTTTCTTCGATAAACACCTTTACAATATATTATGCTTATCCTTTATAGCTCTTACCCAATTATAATTAGGTAGTAAAATTTGCAATTATTGTTTTGCTGTCTCTGCTTCCTATTATTTTTCTAATCCCCACATGACACATGGTGAGAATTCTGCATATTTTCATGGCGAGAATAAATGTTAGTTCTCTCCCTTGCTCCTCTCCCTTTCCTGAATTTGTGAAAAGAGACACTAACCAACTGGAATGAAAGGATAGCATCTCATTCCCTCTGAGGTAAAAGGAACCTTATTGACCATGCAGTACAGTGCTACATCATCTCAGCCGTGTGCTTGCTCAGATTTCTCCACGGCTGCCCATCTTATAATCTTAGCACAACTTGATGAGTAAGGAAGGCCTGCCTCATGAGCAGTTGAACCCTTTATGTCTGCAATGTCTTCTCCATGGACTACTGCATTAAACATTAGGAGGTCTTAACCTTGAATCCTTAGTAGTATCACCTAGGACATCCATCAGGTCTCATCATACATGGGGCATTCTCAATCCAGCAATCCACCAAAATTGTTTCAATAAAGTAGGTCCAGGATACATTCCAAAATACATATTTTGAAAAAGGACCACAGTAAGCTTGGTGACTCATTCTCAAAGAATAGAGTAGGAAAGGGGAAAAACAGAAACCTGACAAGTATTGCCTTCATCGAGTGATGAAGGTTGACATCATTAGTGACGTCTTGTGGTGGTCATGCCCCCTCTGACACATCACCTCTTTGGCATTCTTTCAAAACTAGCACCCAGTCTAATCATGAGAAAACCATGAGATGAATCCATTTGGGGGAATATAGTGAGGATGCCCAACTGGTACTCCTTAAGACTGTAAATGTGATTGCAAACCAGGAACAACAGGAAACTGCTGCAGATCAGAGGTGACTGGGTGAATGTGAAGAGTAAATGTAATGCTGTACCCTGGATTGGATGTTGGAAGAGAAAAAAGACACTAATGGAAAAACTGGTGACATCCACAAAAAATATGGAGTCTAGCTGATAGTAGTAATGTTCCAGGGTACATCTCTTAGCATTGGCAAGTATACCACAGAAATGTAAGATGTGGACAATGGGGGAAACCAAGTGAGGGGTGCACGGCGATTCTCGTTACTATTTTTGCAACTTTCTAAAATTCTAAAAACTACTTCAAATAAGAAGTTTATCTATTCTTTTATGTATAAAAGGGGAATAATTAGATGCCTAGGCTTAGTGAGAATTAATTGGGATGGCATAAACATGAAGTGCTTAACCTAATGTCTGGGATATAGTAAATGCTCAATGAACTATAATAACAATTATTACTAATTACCTGTTGAAGCTCCAAAGAGTAAATCTAATCCCTCTTCTGTAATTCAGCTGATTTAGGTGTTAAATTGAGGGTCCAAGAACTTAAGCTGGAAAGTTAAGGGATTTTAAAAGAAACCTCATACATTATGTGGGACAGCACAACAAAGCACCTAGCACAGTGCCTGGAACACATAAATGTTTGTTCAACCTGCAAATGTAAAGGTTAGTCCCTGAAGGAGGCCTAGATTGCAAAACAAAGCCCAGTTGAGGTATGAAACATTTTTTCATCTCCTCTCTTTTCGATGGAAGCAGGATTTCATCTAGAAGAGATTCTGTGGGCACCCCAGCTCTTTGCTCTACTACTGCACAGCTCTTGAGCCCTAAGAGAAACTTTAGTCCTTCAAGAACTTACTAGAGTCATACCTCTTCTGTGAAAACTGTTCTTCCTAAAGCCAGAATTCCTTGAAATTCTCAGTAAAGCACCCTTGAGAGAATAGAATCAGCAATCAGTAAGTGGGGGAACCATTAAAGATAACACAGGGATGATGGGCAGGTGTGTGGTGGTGGCTTTGGGTGGGGGTTCTCAACCTTGGTTTCAGATTAGAATGACCTGGGAAGCCCTGGGAACTCCTGATGCCCACACCCAACCTCAGACTCACTAAATAATGCTCTGGTATCAATATTTTCTGAAAGTTCCCCTTGGCATTTTCGTATGTAGCCAAGGCTAAGAATTGCTCCAAGGATAGTAGTGCTGGTCCAGGTTTTAACAGAATAAAATGAAGCCATCCTGAGCATTATCACAAATACCTCATCTCCTGACCCCCAGGCTGGCTTTGTCCGTGTCTCCCCATGCACACCTCCATGGTGGCCATGTTCCCACTCAGCCCCTGATGTTTGTCCACTTGTCTGTGTAGTAACTGGGTTGATTTTTACTCTGCTATCCCAGCTTGGCCTCTTAGGCTAGAGATGACTCTCATCCCCACTACTTTAGCCAGGATCCTTAGTCTCTTGGCTATAAACAGCAAAAAGACTCACTAGCTTTATATGACTTAGTTCTCAAATTATTTCAGGAAATTCTTATTTCCTTAAGGAGATTTTAAACATATGAAAGTCAGGGTCTATGTTAGTCAGCTTTTCATTGCTGTGACCAAAAACTTGACACAAACAACTTAAAGGAGAAAAAATTTTATTTTGGCTCATGATTTCAAAGGTTTCAGTCCATGGTTGCTGGCCCCATTGCTCTGGGACTGAGGTGAGGCAAAACATCATAGCAGAAAGGCACAGCAGAAGAAAGATGCCCAGTTCATGGCAGCTGGAAGCAGGGAGAGAAAAGAAGGGACCGGGAGAAGATAAACCCTTCCAGCACATACCCCGAGTGACCCACTTCTTCTAAACATGCCCCAAATGCCTAGAGTTTCCATTACCTCCCAGTAGTCTATTTTGCTATCAATGGATTAATTGACCCATGAAGTCAGAGCCCTCGTGATACAATCACTTCCCAGAAGCCCCACCTGTGAACAATGCTACACTGGGAACCAAGCCTTCAACACAGGAGCTTCTGGAAGACATTCCAGATCCAAACATAACAGGGTCATAATCCTTTTCCAGGAGGGACCTGCACACTGTTGAGTAGCCAGAAGATAGAACCTGAGTCTTTATCTCTGAAATGGGTACCTCTGTAAAATTACCTGTGAAACAGAGACATCTATAAAATTTATAGTCATGCAAATTTATATGCTGTTTTGAAGGATATAAATTAAGATGTGTACAAAGTGCCTAGAATGATCTGGCAAATAGCCAATGCCCCATAAATGGTAGCTATTATTGGATCAGTTGAAATCCAGGCATTATGACCACTAGACCACCCCTGCTTCAATCAAGTGACCAAAGTGACCAAAGGACTCAGAACTCTCAAAATCATTACGTGTGAGTCCTGAGTGATTGGTTTAATTGACTAGCTACTAATTGCAACCTCTGCTTAGGAAATGAATGTTTTGGCCAGTGGTTTCATAAGGCCAGTTATGAGAATTTTGTGTCAATATGACCTACCAGGAAACAATGGTAGCTGAGTCATTCAGAGTATAATGATGTAACTCAAGGACTCTGTCAGACATGTCAGCAGGCTGTGGACTTCGTGCCAGGCCAATGCTTCACTCGCTCTAGGAAAGATGCAACTGGCCGGAGCTGGCCCTCCTCCTCTCTTCGTGTTGCTGGCTCTCCTGAGAAGACTGTGAAGACCTGCTGCTTTGGATAGTATATGGGATGGACAACTTGTTCTGTCACTCAGTGGGAAGAAGGATACATGCTTTGTGTTTTGTCCTCAAAGGAAACAACAACTCTCAGATGTTGCATTGTTATCAATCCAGAGAGAATGCAGAAGTCCCCAAATCCTGCCTCAATTCAGTCTGTCTTTTAAGAAGAACAAACAGTTGTCTGGATAGAAAGTGTGGGGTCGTTTTATCCAGAGGATATAGAAATCCAGGGGAAACAAAGTTTATAAGACAGCTTATAATTTACCTACATAACCTTGAGCTCTCCCGATAGAATATTTCTCATTATGCTGGGAAAGTGTGCAGATGAAATTGTGAATGCTTTGTTAGTGTTTCCCTCAGGGAAATTGGGTGCAAGAGAAGTTCAAGACAAAGGAGGCCACTGTGATCCTATCTGTTTTAGTTGAGGTGATGCTGGTAACTACACACTAACCCCTGAAGTGTTGGGGGCTTAACACAACCCAGGTTCATCTCTCCGTTTGACAACTTCTGGGCGACATGCCCAGCAGCCTTCCACATCAGCATTCAGAGACCCAGGTTCATTTCAACTGTGGTTCCACATGCCTCATAATGGTCAGTTTTCCCTAATCAACTGGTAGATGGAGACACAGAAATGAAAAAGTGTATATACCTGTTTCTGCCCAGAAATGACACACCTCACTTCTGGCTAATCATGTGGCCACGCCCAACTGCAAGAAACATGGGGACTATGGTTCAGCTGTGTGCCCAGGAGGAAAGGGGAATGGACTTGATATAACGAAACAGCAAACCAAAAATATAGAGCTAGATAAAATAAAGACACATCAATATAGATGAAGTGTTTAGGATTTTTAATGCTGATGTCTCAATTTACTTCAAACTGGTTAAGACAGTCCTTAAGTACTTTGTTCAGTTTGAGTGTCACACTTTAATAAAGACATTGACACATTGAAGTGCACCCAAAAAGTGAGTGGCAGGTCTGAATGTGTTCCCCCCCAAATTCATATGATGAAACTTAATCATTAATGTGACATTAGGAGATAGGGCCTTTGGGAGAGATCCACCCTCATGGTTAAGATTAGTGTCCTTATAAAAGAAGATGAAGAGAACCAGCTACTATTTTAGGGGCAACATGAAAACTTTGCCTTCACCCTTTGAAGGTTGTTGGAATGAATTGATAATAGCCAGATTCATCGGAAGAAAAGACATATCAATGTATTAACGCACACAAAGGAAAAAAGGGAGTGATACCCGCTAACCCTGTGAGGTCTGGATGCTTGTATGCCCTTCTCCATAGGAGACAGGGAAGTGGCAGGGATGTAGGCAATGTCGAGGGGTAGTAGATAACTTTTAGGGGGAATGAGTGAGCCAAGGGGACAGATAATAGTCTATAAATTATTATCTTTAAAAGAATGAATAGATCAGGGAGAAAAAATAGCTTCTAAAAAAGTCTGTCCATAAGTGGTAACATTCCTCTGTCTCCCTTCCTGTGACATGGGTTTAGTTAATGAGACCTTAGGGAGTTGACCAAAAGCAACTGGTGGGTTGGGTCTTTATGGATAAAGGAAAATCAGAGAAAAGCATCTTCCAGAATCTGCTGATCTCCAAAGGCATTTAATTTCAAATAATCAACATACCAGGTATCATATTTTGGGGTGAAATCCCTGGGCTCCTTCATCTCTTCCGCATGTGCAGATACAGCAAGAAAGTACCATCTGTGAGTCAGGAAGCAAGTCCTCACCAGACACTGAATCTGCTGGCGTCATGACCTTGGACTCAGCCTCCAGAACTGTGAGCAATAAATTTCTGTCTTTTATACATTATCCAGTTTATGCTACTTTTTAGAAGGCTGAATAAACTAAGATTATGAGAAACCAGGATGGAGAGGACACTTGCCAACACATCATAGAGGACTATAAGAGGGAACTGAAACTGTGCGCTGAGAAAAGATGCCAAGGAACACAACCACCATCTTGAAATGTGTGAAGATTTGTGATTGAAAAATGACAACAACAACAATATGCATCAGTGGAAACTGTTCATTGTTTAAAAGACACCTCTTCCAGGCTATCTGATTCTAGTCTATAATCATCTTTGAGCTGTTTTCCAACTCTGTGTGTTGTAGGTAACTAGCAACTATGCAAAATAATTCTTAGAAACATGTAAATTCTGCCCTGCATTGAAGACTTGGTGGACTTCCCACCTCCATGTACCAGTTTGCCTCTATTTGTGTATTAATTTAAATATTCCTGATTTATAAGTGTGCCCGTTCTTCATCTTCTTATTTGAAGTACTTAGAACATGAATAGAACCAAATCTTTTATATCTGCTCATTTTTATATCTGTATGAGAGATATAAAAACATATCAAATGTTTTTATATCATATAAAAACATTTCACATGTTTTTTCTGAAAATTAGGTTTTTTAGAAGTAAGAGTGTGGGGAAAAGAAGATTATAGACTATGAAGAATAGGCTAAGGGGGGAAAAAGAGCATGAATTCAAAACTCAGGAGAATCCAGGTTCAGTTCATGTCTCTATAAATCTCTACAATGTGATTTGGCGTGTTTCTTTCCCTCAGTTTCCTCAGCAGTAAAATGAGGATAACAATGGTTCTTATTTCATGGGACGTTTTGGAGGAACAAATATGGGTAATTGAAACAAAATATTTCATGTTATCTAGCATATGATGTGTGTTATTGTTATTAGTATTTTTTTTTTGTATTGGAAATTGAACACAGAAGTGCTCTACCACACCTTGGCTCTTTTTTTTTTTTTTTCTGTGTATTTTTATTGTTTTGATACTGATACAGGATCTGAGTCATTAAGGCTGGCCTCAAACTTGTGATCCTCCTGCCTCCTGAGTCACTGGGATTACAGGCATGCACCACCATGTCTGGTTTACTGTGATTGGTTTTATTGTGTATGCTCCATGAAAATAAGAAGTTAATCTTGGAGTGAGAAGCAGGCTATCTTGGAGTTTCCAAGAAGAATCCAAGCAGCTATAGTAGAGATGTAGAGAGGATTTGTGCTTTAGTTAGGAAGATGAATCTCCCAGGTATCCTAACATAGAGCTCTATGTGACCTTCCTTTCATGACTCTGAAGCTGGGCACATGTTTCTTCCTGGGGGAGTTCAGGACTCTCCTCCACTCAAGCCTGTGATACACTCCTATTTCAGGACTCAAATGCTCTCTCCTCTGTGGGCTTTCTCTGAGGTGCCCAGGCAGTCAGCACATCTCATTTGTTTGCATATCTGAGAATTTAACTCCTTACTTTTCTTTCTCAACTTGAACCTTGAAGGCTCATGAGATGGGATCATGCTCTTTTTCACCTGGGATCCCCAGGGGCTAGAACTGTGTAGGCTCTTAGTCACTGTTTGTTGAATGCATGAAAATCTCTGACAAGAAATCATTTGAATGAACAACACAGCTGTGACCTCTTGGGGTGGTACCACTGACTCCTGCACTCCAGCCTGATCAAATATGAATTTTAAACAGAATTAAGGTGAAAAAAGAGAAAATGCCAAGTGTTGGGGAAGCTGTGAAGGAACTAAACTCCCAAGATTGCTGATGGCCTTACAAACTGGCACAATCTCTTTGGAAAACAGCTCAGTCATATCTACTATGGCTGTGTGCAGAACCTGCGACCTAGCATTGTCACTCCTGGGTGCACATCCTGTAGAAAGGCACACATCTGTTCACTACGTGACATGTTCTAGAATGTTAAAAGCACTACTATTCATAGTAGTCCAAAACTGGACGCTTCTCAAATGCCCATGAGAAGTAGAATAGACAAGTAAATTACGGTACAGATCACAGCAGAGAAAATGAACAGACTATGGCCACACGCAATACCACAAAGGATCTCACAACCAAATGTTGATGCAAGAAGTTAGACACTAAAGAGTACATATTGTCTGAGAAAGGACAAAAACAGTCACATTAGAGTCAGGACAATGATTACCATGGGAGGCTGAGAGTGACTGAAACAGGGACAAAAGGTTTCCTGAGTGCAGATAATGCTGTTTCTGCATCAGGCAGCTGGTTACAGGGATATGTTTGTGAACCCTTATTAAGTCAAAATTACGACTGTGCTCTTTTTCCTGTGTATATTATGTTTTTACAAGAACTTTTTTTTTTAATGAGGATAATCAAACCACAAAAGCCCAAAGGAACTTGAGGCCACACTATGCCCAGCATAGTTCCAGAAAAAAATAATTCAAAAAAGATTTATTTGGCCATTGCTGGGTTCAGATCCCAGCAATCCAAAGATAAGCAGGGAAGAGTCCCTAGCCTCAGGAAATTGATAATCTAGTGAGGAATAAATCAGGATCTGTAGCAATCATAACACAAGGCAGAATTCAGTAAGTAGAAGGTGAGAAGGGGTAATAGCAACTAGAGGATACACAACTCTGTTCTAAGTACTTTATGGGCATTGCTATTTTATTCTCATAACAATCTTAAATGTAGACACTACTACTAAAACCTCCATTTTATAGATGAAGATAATCAGGCAGAGAGATTAAATGCTTTGCATTATCTCCTCTATTCCTCCCTGTCTTGCTACCATCCAACCGAGCTCTTTGCTTTCTGTTTTCTATTCCAACAGCCTCTTTTCAGTTTTTCTACATTGGTTCCCTGACCTACTGCGTAGGACTTTGCAGACATTCTTTCTTCTGCTAGGACCCTTTTCCCTCTCAGCCCTGTGAACCTCCACTCATGTTTTAGATTTTTGTTCTAATATTGCTTCCCCCAGGGACCTCCAACGACAGGCACAATGTCAGATTATTACAGGTTCTTAACTATAAGCTCCCTGAGGGCAGAACTCTGATAGTTGTCCTAGTACATAGCACAACAGCACATAGCAGATACATAATAAAAAATATTTGTTGGGAAAAATCTACTAAATACCTACCATGAATGATTACTCTGTTGTTAAGTGGCACAAAATTTAGAGCAAGAATTAAATATAAATGATGGGATGCCAACTGATACAATACCCATTAATTTAATGTAATCAACTACTTTTCCTTCAAAGCCAAGCAGAACATGTTCTTATAAGTCACCCTGAACCTTTTCATTAGAATGAGAATAATAAATTTTTAAAAAGAGGATTAGGGGGCACATTTGGAGCTGTTTCCAGCCTATATCCTATTATTCTGTAATTTTGTTTCTTACTCTGGTAAAAAAAAAAAAAAAAAAAAAAAGAGTCCTAGTTGCCAGCTTAAATGTTTTCAAGAGAAAGAAGGCCTTGAATATCCTGCCAACCTCTCTGCTTTTTCTTTTCCTTAAGGTAGGAACAGGAGGATCAGACTGTGGTGGTAAGAAAAAAGACTAAAAGCACAACATGTACCTACATATCTGTAGTGTACATCCTGGTAATTGAGTTTTTCTGATTATTGGTTTTCCCAGAAGTGGGTTGGGGTAGCATACTAGAAATTTTCCTTCCCATCAGATTCCTTGAAAGTATCAGAGAAGTATCATCTTTATTAAACTCTTAGCTTCCCCAGTGGTTTCATAAGTGGGCTTCTTACTTCACTTTCTTGATTTTAGACACAAATTTTACACTACAATTGTACAAATATAAAAAAACATGCTCAAACAGACACATAAAGCAGGTATCCACTGTAACTGCTACTTTAGGAGTTTGACCTCAGAATCAAGGCTATCCCCAGTGTCAACCAAAGTGACTTCTACCTCATAAATCTTCTTCATTATGAATTTCAAGTTTGTGAGGCCCTAGTGTTACAAGTTGTCACCTTTTCTCATGTGAAATCAACTCTTTGTCATCATTCATTCTTCCAGAGAAGCAAAATCTCCATTAGGACCTTCCCCTAGTCTGTGGGGTCCCTGGAATGTGACTGTCAAACTGGAAGCAAGAAGCTGAGGCCTACTGTTTTCTCTCAGCCTACATCCAAAGGGTTCACTCTTTGGGAGACCACTATTAAAAGCAGCGTGAAGTATCATACATCCATGTGAGCACAAGGGCTTCCGACAGCACTGCCTTGGAGAGAAGTCCACAGTCTCTAAAAGACGTCATCCACAGTAATGAGGATTGCCCTTGTCTAGGTCTACTGGTCTTACCCACCTCTCTGAATCCAAGACTCCTTTTTGTAACTGATGCTTTGTGGCCAGATGCTGACTGAGGAATCCTGGAGCCTCTGCCCGAAGTTTCTAGAAACCCTTTCATACATCAAGGTCATAGAGTGGAGATGCCCATTTCAGCTCCAGTGATAACTATCTGCCACGTGGGTACTTAATGCAAAATCCATCCTCTAATTCCTAATCCATGCTCATCAGTGAGGGGCCTGGGAGTTTCAGCAGTTTTAGGAGGGGAAACTGAGGCAGCACATCAGTGGATATTAACAGCCAATTTAGAGGTGATTGTTATATTTTTGAGAGAGATTAATGTTATAGTATCTCACTAAGAGAAAACTTCCTAGATCCCTCCTCAGAAATAACACTAGGACAGTAAAACAAACAATAATTTCCTAACATTAAAGCAGACTTCTTATCTCCTCTCAGAGCAAGCACTGGGGTTTATTCCAAGTGGCCCTTTCCTGGCCCTACTTCTGAGTGCATGCTGGCTCTCTGGGTGGGGTGGTTCTGGTTCAGAGAAGAGAAGTTAACAATTTTGGAGTACTTACTAGTTTCCAAGCACTTTCAGTTGTTATTTTACTTGACCCTCACAACTACCTGAACTAAAATGGAATTCCATGAACAGATATTTTTGTCTAATTTCTGCACTGACACCTACAATAGTGCCTGGCACATAGAAGATGCTAATTGCATAAGTAAATATAAGTATGGATATGCAAAGTTGATATTATTATTATTGCTTTTCAATTAAGAAACAGAAGCTCAAAGAGACGGTGGAATTTATCCAAAACTTCAGAATTTGTAAGTAGCAGAGGACCATTCTGACAACTTCTATGCTCTTTCAGTTTCAACCTGAAGGATTCACTCCTTAACCTCCCTACCCAAGGAAGTGTCATCCCTCAACGTTTTTTCACTTTATCCATCTCCACCTTCCTTTTCTCTTTCTCACAAGTTAAACTACACTTGCGGCCAATTTATTATTTTCTTTCTCTTCTCTTTCATCATTTGCACCAAAAGGAGAATAATTCACACTCTGCTGGCCATAAGGAAGAGAAAGATCTTAGTTATGACAGACCTTGCAATGATGGAGATGACAAGAAGTGATGGACCATCAGTGGACGACACAGCCTGTTCCCCTGTGTGTGGTGTCCCTTTTGTGGTCACTCATTGAGATAAATGCTTCTCAGACCTCGATGTGAGATCCAGCTTTGCTGCTGCTGCTCCTGCTCTTGCTGGACCTTTTTCTATCGATAGTTTGACTATACAGAGCTCAGCTGTAGAATTTTACAGTGTGTACAGTGTGTACTTCCGTGTTGGTTTTCTGTCACTGTGACAAAATATTTAAGATTTATTTCAACTCCCAATTTTCAGAAATTTCAGTCTGTGGTCCCTTTGCCCCATTGCTTTGGACTTGTGGAGAAGAACTCACGACAGTGAGCACGTGGTGGAAAACCAGGTAGTAACAGAGAGAGAGAGAGAGAGAAATGGACCAGCCTCCCAGCATCCCCTGCAACGGCACACCCATGACGACCTCATTTCCTTCTACTGGATCCCACTTCCCACTTCCTGAAGCTCCTGCCACCTCCCAATAGAGCCATCAGTTGGGAGCAACTCTTTAACATGTGTGCCTTTTGAGAGACATTTAAGATCCAACATGTAAAACTCTCCTTTGGCCCCCCAAAAGGTTATGTCCATTCAGAACCTCAGAATATGGAAACAGTCTTTGCAGATAGAATTAGCTAAAGTGTGATACTAGATTAGGGTGGCCTCAAATTCAAAGATTGGTTTCCTTACCAAAAAAAAAAAAAAATGGAGACAGATGTAGGAAAGAGAGCCATGCGACAACAGAGGCAAGATGCAGCTGCAGGCTGAGGGAGGCCAAGGAATGCCAGCAACAAGCAGAAGCTAGGAAGGGCAGGGCAAGGTTGTCCTGAGAGCCTTCAGACGAAGGGTGGTCCTTCTGGTTACTTGATTTTGGACTCTGGCTTCCAGAACTGAGAGATAATACATTGCTGTTGTTTTAGTCACCTGGTTTGTGGTACTATGTTGTGACAGTCCTAGAAAATTAATACAGTCTGAAACACATGGCCATCTCAGCAAGGAAGCTATGAAAAGCAACTAGGGGCTTTTCAAAAAACACTCTGGCATGAAGCTGAGGAAGCCCCCACTGGCTTCAAACGTGGGATCCTCCTGCTTCAGCCTCCTGAGTTGCTGAGATTACAGGTGTATGCCCTCATGTTTGGAACTAAAATATACTTCAATCCATAATTTTTTATATACAATACAAAATTGACCACTGATCGTCTTTAGATTCTCTAAACTCAACTCAATATTTGATAACTGGCAATTAAAAGTAAACCACCAAGCATTTTTCCTTTGGGTAACAAAGAGTCAATGAGGGGAAGTTTCTCTTTATATAAGCAAAGACAGAATGAGAAAGTTAAAGCATCACCATTTGTAACCCTTGGGGAGGAATCAATACATCTAGATAATCATCAGTAGCAACTGCTGGCATCACAGGAGAAAAGGCCAGGATCTTTGTGCTTCTTTTTTTTTTTTTAAATATTTTTTTAGTTGTTGATGGATCTTTATTTTATTCATTTATTATTTATATGTGGTGCTGAGGATTGAACCCAATGCCTCATGCATGCTAGGCAAGCGCTCTGCCACTGAGCCACAACCCCAACCCTCTTTGTGCTTCTTAAAGGAAATGGTCAACACCACCTGTGAAAGTCTCCCCCCCACACACACACACTCACACACACACAGATCTAAGTCTCTAGATACACCTACATATTGGCAGGAAATAAAGAGAACAGAGATATGTTAAATGACATCATAAAGATGCAATCAGAAAAATCAAGACTGTGGGAAACCCTATAGGAATAACAGGTTGTTTTCTTCAACAAATAATTTTAAGGGGATAAAAACAGATGCAAAGGTATTACCAGATCAAAAAAGACATAAGCCGGGCATGGTGGTGCATGCCTGTGATTCCAGCACTTTGGGAGGCTGAGACAGGAGAATTGTGAGTTCAAAGCCAACCTCAGCAATGGTGAGGCACTAAGCAACTCACTGAGACCTTGTCTCTAAATAAAATACAAAATAGGGCTGGAGATGTGGCTCAGTGGCCAAGTACCCCTGAGTTCAATCTCCTGTACCAAAAAAAAAAAAAAAAAAGACATAGATATATAACAATGAATGGATTATAATTCAACCTGATTCAAACAATCTATCTAAAAGAGACTATTCATAAGCAGTATATTTATTGTCAATAAATTATGATTCTTTGGTATAATAAATGCACTACAATCAGTTTCAGAATTCTTTCTTTTAGAGAGACATTCTGAAATAATGATGGATGAAATTATAGATCTGAAAATTTAAAAAAAATAATCGATGAAGGGGCTTGTTATAGTTTGGATAGGAGGTGTCTCCCCAAAGCTCCTGTGTTAATTCAGGAATACTCAGAGGTGAAATTATTGGATTCTGAGAGCTACAACCTAATCAGTCCATGCTAGTATGAATGGACTAACTAGGTGGTGACTGGAGACAAGTGGGGCTTGGCTAGAGGAGGTGGAACACTGGGTGTGTGCTCTGGACAGGTTCATCTTTCTTTCCTCCACCATGCCATTCCATATCACCTTGGGCACAGAGCAATGGAGTCAGCCCACCATGGACTAAACCTCTGAAACTATGAGCCAAAATAAAGAATTTTCCTCTTCTAAATTGTTTTTAGAGGGGATTTGGTCACAGTGACAAAAAGCTGACACAGGAGTTAATCAGTCTGCACCACTGTGACAAAGTACTTGAGACAAACAACTTAATGGGAAGAAAGATCTTTGTTGTTGTTGTTCATAGTTTCAGAGACTTCAGTCCATGGTCACTTGGCTCTGTTCTTTCTGGGGCTGTTTTGCAGTAGTCCATCATGGTGGAAGCACATAGGAGAGGAAAGCTGCCCATCTCATGGCAGTCAGGAAGCAAAAAGAGAAGGAAGATGTTGGGGACAAAATATATCCTTCAGTCACACACCCAGTGACGTACTTCCTCCAATTAGGGCCCACCTTCTGAAGTTACAACCACCTCTCAATCACCCATTAAGCTACGAACCCATCAATGGACTAATCTGTCTATGAGGCTGAAGCCCCCATGATCCGATCACTTCCCAAAGTCCCAACCTCTGAATGTTGTGGGTTTGGGACCAAACCTTCAACATATGAGCCTTTGTGGGACATTTGAGATCCAAACTGTAACAGTGTGACCGAGGTACTTGAGACCATAACTGAAATAAGAGTGGACATGGGATAAAAATTTTTAAAACTGGATAATGGGTGCATTCTCTCTACTTTTGAACATGTTTAAAATTTGATAATGAAGAGTAAAAGAGTATATTCCTACCTCGGTTAGAACTGGCTGAGGATAAAAGGGCATGAGAGGCTGCAGGAGGGTGGCATTGGTGAGGTCAACTGTACAGGGTGTGAGCCTGGGGAAGGAGCCATGCCAATATGGGATTAGGGTCCCAAGTGTGGAACTTGCATCCTGGGGTCACTTGCCTCTTCTCTGGTTCACATTTCTTCCTTATGCACCTACTTACCAATCCACACCCCCCAAGCTACATGTACTCCCACTCATCAACCCCCATCCCCCTTTACTACTTACTCTATTTCCTTCTCTTCTCTGAGTACAAAGTCATGAGGTGGTGGGTAAGCCTGCTCAAGGATGAGGAAGTATGGTGGATTGTATTTAGATGGTGTTCAGTTCCCAGAATTCAGTATTTCCCTTATTGGAAAGTAGAGACTTTTGTTTCTATATTCCCATATGAGATTAGTCCAGCTCTGAACTCTGCTCATTTCATTGCAGTTTATATTTAATCTATAACTATTAAAAAATTGACTCCAAAATGGATCTATTGTTTCTTTATAGCACTAATATTTTCTAATTTGACTTCATATATTTGTAGTTGCCTCATTTTTTCCATCAAGTGTCTCACTTTTTCCATCTACCTGTTTCTCCATACTTCATATAGACTATTTCCATAAATCCTCTTACAGAGGGTACTGTGGGACTCCAGGGAAATGTGCTCAGAGGGCTGTACCTGTGAACCAACCTAGAGATAAAGGTGGGCAAACTAAATTAGTCTTCTTGTAATCCACAGATGATTCCCTCAAGTCATATACACAGTTTAAACCACTGCCGAGTATAAATTGGCCTTAAAATAGCTTATCACTTAGAAATATCATCAAGACAAAGGAAAGAAAAGTCAGAATTAATTTTTATTAATTAAAAATTAATATTTAGTATTTCATCTTTAGTATTTCAGGCATGATGGTATTCATCCTTATTTATATGCATTATAACATTTAATACCGTAGTGGTTTAAAAAGGAATAAAAGAGAGAATACATGTGAAGAGGAAGTACTTAGCACAGAAGCTGATTCAGAGAAAATACCAAAAAAAGTACTTTAAAAGAAATAAGAAAAATAAGAATAGTTTTTAAAATTAACTCTGGAAAAGATGTTACTCTGCTTTAATAGAAAAGAAAGCAGTGGACTGGATATACTTAGTACATCCCTAAGATCATATAGCTACTGAGTCATAGAACTGGATTTTTAACTAAAGTGTCCATGAGTTTGTATCAGAGTTTGATCAAGGAAGTAAAACCAATGAGAGACACATATTAAGAGACTTATTGCAAGGAATTGGCTCATGCAATTGTGGAGACTGGCTGAGCAAGTTGTAAATGTGTAGGGCAGGCTACCAGGAGGTAGGGGACACTCTTTGGTATGGGCTGAGGCTGCTGACACAGGCAGAACTTCTTCTTCAGGGAATCCTCAGCTGTGCTCTTAAACCTTTCAAGTGAACCTGGCCCGCTCAGATTTATAAAGTAATCAACTGCCTTCACATCAACATATAGATTAGTGTTTAATTAAATATATGGGACACCAAAAGTCCATCACAAAGTTCTTTCCACTTTGCATTCTACATCTACATTTAGAAGAGTTATCTTATGCCTTATCAACTCTAGCTTCCACATTTTAGAGGAGGGAAAAAATAGGTTCAACCTGTGAAGGAGGTAGCCAAGCACACATATATCAATGACAGGAAGAGACCAAAACCTAAGCCACCTGGCCCCCAGCACAGGGCTCTTTCCATAGTACCAAATGAATGAGCTCACTCAACAAGTATTTGCTGAGTTTCCATCCTGCACCTGTGAGGCACAAGAGATATGATGTGGAGTGTGATACCTGTTGTCATATATGTGTATAGAAGGCCAATTCTGCCTCACAGAGGAAGATGGTCAGGAAGGGCCTCATGAAGGACGTGAAAATGAGATTTGGAAAATATGCTGATGTTGGCCAGGTGGTCAGCAAGCAGAAAGGCATCTCCGAGAAAGGAGATGATGAGAGAAAATGCCTGAAGCAGAACTACTTGAAGTGAGAAGAGAAAGAAGATTGAGTGAAGATCTGCCTTCCAGAAAAGCACAGAGCTTTTCATAGTATGGTAATCCTCTCTTATCTGGAGTTGTGCTTTCTACAGTTTCAGTTCCATGAAGTCATCTGCGGTCTGAAAATGTTCAATGGAAAATTTAACAATCCGTATATTTTTAATTGTGGTGCCATTCTGAGTAGCATGATAAAATCTGCTTCTGTCTCCCTCTGTCTCACCGGAGATATGAATCATCCCTTTATTCAGTTGTCCACAGTGTATGCACTACGCCCTACCTCTGCATTAGTCAACTAGTAGTCATTCATTACTGCAGTGCTTGAGTTCAAGTAATAGTTATTTTAGTTAATAATGGCCCCAAACACTAAAGCAGTAATGTCAACTAGGATGTGCCAAAGAGAAGCTGCAAAGTGTTTCCTTTAAGTGAAAATGTGAACGTGTAAGATATTTTGAGAGAGAAAACATTTACATAACTCTCATTACATAATGTTGCTATAATTGTTCTACTACTAGCTATTGCTGTTAACCTCTTAGTGTGCCTAAATTATAAATTAAACTTTACTGTAAGTATATATGTATACAAAAAAGCATAGTATATATGGGATTTGGTATTACCCACTGTTTCTAGTATTCACTGAGGGTTATATGACTTGGATGAGGAAGACTACTATATAAGCAATAAAAGCAGTGGAGGCTCACACATAGGAGCTCCTCTGCATCCTATGTCCCTGATTTTATCTTGAGAACCATTACCTCTCACTAACCCAAAGAAAAGAGGCAAAGACACATCTCAGATTTTAAATATAGAATTAAAAAGGGGTTTTCAAAATGCCAGAATAGAGAGGGTCACTTTCCTGGCTGTTCTGTGAAGTAAAACCAAGAAAGCAGACAGGCAGCTTTTCAGCAAGGTGGGTGAATAAAAAAAAGTGGGGGCACTTTACTGAAATTTAAAACTGGACATTCAAAGCAGATTGGGGACTCAGGAGGTTGGATATAATAAAATAAGGAAGACAGCCCCAGTGGCATAGCCACTGCTGCAGCCAGGCTAAAAGCACCAGCCAGAGCAGTCCCTCCATGAGCATAGTGGAGGGATAAGGAAATTAAAGGAACCACATTTTTGGGAGGCCCAAGGCATGTCTGGGTACAGAGTGTTTAGAGATCAAGGACATTGCCTGGCAAACCTAAAAGACACACTGCACAATATCTGTGTGAGGGGAAAGAAGCCACCATCTCTCCAGGTGGCATGGGAGAACAAAGGAAGAAACCATTTTGCAGCTGCTAAATGGGGGCCAGCAGCTGAGGAGACCAATTCCTAGCAAACTCAAGTTTGGCCTGAAATACAGGCCCAGTAAACACACACTGCATGACCTAGAGTGTGCTTAAATTACTAGGAGAAAATCACACATGGAGAGAGGTTTATACAGGGAAGCTCACCCAGCTCTATTCTTCCCCCTACAATCTGACTGCTTGCAGGACCTGCTGGGAGAGATACATCTGGCTGGGAACTGGAAAGGAAAGGGTTAGGAGAGATTGTTTGGAGACTGAACCCAAGACCAGCAAACATGAGATATGAAAGTGACATAGGGGATTAAGAATTGGCTACTCCACCATACAAGTGGAACCCAAGGGAGATCCCTAGGATACAGGCTTCCAGCTTGGACCAGCAAGTACTAGGTACTAGAGATGAGCTGATTTAAAATCTCCAAACAAATTGGCATTCAGTGAAGACCATGGAGCCCACCTAAGCCTAAACCCTGCCTCCAGGAATTCTGCCTAAATGATTACCTCTCTCACTTCAGCAACCC
The DNA here is from genome assembly GCA_004024805.1 of Geosciurus inauris. Taxonomy (NCBI): domain Eukaryota; kingdom Metazoa; phylum Chordata; class Mammalia; order Rodentia; family Sciuridae; genus Geosciurus; species Geosciurus inauris. Next base: position 40,729 of record PVHX01015798.1, read on the forward strand.
AGAGGGTGGAGCATCACGCTCCAGATGATCCCACCAAAAAACGCTGAGAAGAGAAACTGAGAATCTTTTGAACTCCATTGAAAATAATTCTTTAACTTTTCATCAAGGTATTTTTTTAAATTATTTTTCTCTGTTTAATTGTGACCTTAATTGTACATAGACATTTATATTTATTAATATTTGGTTTTTATCCTCATGTCTAGCATTTTTGAAGCCAGTTATTTTTTGTGAATTAGTTTTTTTTTTTTTTGGATCAGCATATTTTAGTTTTGCTTTGTATTCTTTTAGTTTTTTTAAATTTAAAAAATTTTTTTTTACTTTTTATATATATTTTTTCTTCTACCTTTTCCCCTTGATTCTCTTTTCTTCTGCTAACAGCCAATCTCTATTGTTCTCTCTTTCACTCTTCCTTTAACTTTTTACTTCTTTTTCTCTCCTCTTACCTCATAATCATCACATCCTATACCACTTCTCTCTCTGTCAACCATTTGAAATTAAAAACCCTTTTGCAAACTTGCTGTTTTTATTGTAGGCAATAACTGATTATATTATTTCTGTTTATTGTGATAATAATTATTGTGATAATGTCTATGTAGACATCATAGTAGGTACTATTTGGTTTAATACTACATATTGTTTGCATCAGTTATTGTTCTTATTTGTCTCCCCCTAAACAGTGAGGTACTGAAAACTTTCATGGATGTTGTAAGTCCACAGAATAGAAACTCTACTGCCTCAGATCCATACTGTGAGATGGGTAAACACAAAAACAACATGAAAAAACAAGGGAACAAATTGCCCCAAATAAACAAAGATACTTCAAAAACAGAATTTATTGACACTACAGTGGAAGAAATGGCAGAGAAGGAGTTTAGAATGTACATAGTTAAACTGATCTGTGAAGTAAAAGACAGTATAAGAAATGAAATCAGAGAGAAAATACAGGAAGTGAAAGATCATTTCAATAAAGAAGCAGAAATTCTCAAAAAAATAAACAGAAATCTTTGAAATGAAGGAAACAATAAACTAAATTAAAAATTCAATAAAAAGCATCACCAAAGACTAGACCACTTGGAAGACAGAATCTCAGGCAATGAAAACAAAACATATAATCTTGAAAATAGAGTTGACCATGGAGAGATATTGAGAAACCATTAACAGAAATTCCAAAAACTATGGGGTAACACGAAAAGACCAAATTTAAGATTTATCAGAATAAATGAAGGCATGGAGATACAAACTAAAGAATGCATAATCTTTTCAATGAAATAATATAAAAAGAATGAAATGGAAAAACAATACAAGAGACTTACAGGACCCAAATGTACAAAATTACAACAGACCTACACCAAGGTACATTGAAATGAAAATGCCTAACATACAGCATAAGGATAGAATTTTAAAGGCTGCAAGAGAAAAATATCAGATTACATATAGGGAAAACTAATTTGGATCTTCAGCTGATTTCTCAATCCCACCCTCAAAGTTAGGATGTCCTGTAATAACATATACCAAGCTTTGAAAGAAAATGGATGCCAACCAAGAATCTTATATTCAGCAAAATTAAGCTTCAGATTTGAATATGAAATAAAACCTTCCATGATAAACAGAAGTTAAGAGAATTTGCAACTAGAAATCATGCACTACAGAACATTTTCAACAAAACATTCCATGAAGATGAAATGGGGAAAAAAAGTGAAAACCAGAAAAGGGAGGACTACACTAAAGGAATAGTCAATCAAAGGAGAAACTAATTCAAATTAAAAACTAGAAATAAAACCAATGACCAGGAATACAAATCATGTCTCAATAATAACCTTGAACATTAATGACCTAAATTAACCAATCAGAAGACATGGACTGGGTTTAGAAACAAGACCTAACAATATGCTATCTCCAAGAGACTCACCTTATAGGCAAAGACATCCACAGACTGATGGTGAAAGGATGGGAAAAAAATATCACTCACATGGATCATGTAAATAAGCAGGGGTTTCTGTTCTCAAGTCAGATAAAGTGGACTTTAAGCCAAAGTTTATCAGAAGGGACAAAGAAGGTCATTTCATACTTCTTAAGGGAATTATATATCAACAAAACATAACAATCATAAGCATATCATAAATATATCCCAAAGAATGGAGCATCTATGAACATCAAACAAACCATTCTCAATTTCAAGAATCAAATAGGCTATAACCCAAGAATACTGGGTAACTTTAAACATGCCTCTGTCACCACTGGATAGATTCTCCAAACAAAAAACTAAATAAAGAAGCTATATAAGTAAAAAATACAATTGATAATTTAGACTTAACCTTGGAAGGGTATGTATATAATATTTCATCCATGAATGACTTCTTAGCAGCACAGGGATCCTTCCCTAATATAGACCATGTTATATAAATGATAACATAAGTTGGCACACAACTATAATATTATCTTAATATATTTTTAGCATCTATAGGGTTATTTGATAGCTCCCTTTCCACTGATATTAATTTTTGTGTTCTTTATTTTTTTTGATTAGACTTGATTTTAATCAAATTTTAGCTGTATTGTTTCTTCTCTATTTCATATATTTCTGCTTCTACTCTTATTTTTTCCTTCTTACTGCATAATTTGAAAATAATTTGATTGTTATTCTAGCTTTTTTCTGATACAAGTACTTTAAGTTATAAATGTTCATCTGAGTACTGTTTCATCCCAGAGATCCTGATATTTTAAGCTTTATTACCACTTAGTTCAAAGCACTTTTTATTTACTTTTCTTCCCCTTTATTTCTTGACCTCTGAGACATTTATAAGTGTGCCATCTAATTTTGAAATCACTTACATGTGGGGGTGGGGTTCTATATATCTTTAGGCGATTGATTCCTAATGTAACAAATCATGCAGGAAAAAATCTACATGATTTTAAATTTAAAAAGTAATGGAAATGCTTTTTATAGTGATCATATTGGTTACCTACATATCAGAACTGATCAAATTGCATACTTCAAATGTGTGCATTTTTATTTTACTTCAATTTCACCTCAACAAACTATGGGGGAAAATTTTTAAAAATGAACATAAAAGAAGTGGGCAACTCAGCCAGACTCATCAAGCTCTGAAGCAAAATCATACCATTCTCTGCTGTTCAGGATAAGGTAGAGCCAAGTCTTCTCCACAGCAGGACAGGGTAGGAGTATGTCCCTGAGAACTATCCTTCATCTTAAGCATTGTCTGGCCCTCTGGTTGGAATGATCTGAGGATTGGAGTATCACTGGGTTTTTTCCATGGAACACATCACCTGGAAGAAAGAAAGTCTTCAGAGGTAGGATGGAGTGACATTTGCCACCTCTGGCACAGGGAGGCAGTGAAGGCAGTCCCACTGCTGCCAAGATGTACAGTGAACACTTCCCTGAAAGCACCAGGCATCTTGAGTAAATTTCAACTGCCTTGAACACATAGAAGCCTTCTACATAGAGGACTTCAAGGGCAACATGCCCTGAGCTCTCAGAATTTGGAAGGGTATGTATCCAGGAGCAAGACAAAGACAGAGTGGGGGTCCACCCGGCATGGGAAAGAAGACAGTACTTGAGTCCATTACACACCAGCTGTGGGGCCTCCTAGGATCACTGCAAGGGCTATTGGAAGTAATGCAGGGACAAAAACCAAACATAATGCCTAGTTTTAAAATCATGGAACATTTACTGTGTGCTATCCCCAACTCTTCAAAAACATAGTTAGACATACACAAAGGAAACATTCAGAAGGGGCTAAAAGTTATCAAAAGTCTTCCCTGAACTCATCCCCAAGCTCCTAAATAAATCAGTTTCTCCAACAAGGAAATCTCATAGCATTCTATAATACCCTAATCATTAGTCATAACACGAATCACACTTTCTTGTAATTGCTGATTAAATGCCATTGGGCTTTCCTGATTGAGATTCAGCTCCATGAGGGCAGGGACTATATTTGTCTTGTTCCTCAATGCATTCCCAGAGGTATGCAGGCTGGACACAGAATAGGTGTTCAATATTTGTCAGAGGAAAGAGCATGGGAGAGAGTGAGCACTCCTAGGTCTTCTAGACCCTTGGCCTGGCTACCTACATAAGAAGATTAGGGAAGAACATCCAAAGGAGCCAGAATAAATTTTTTGGAAGACTCAGACACAGATTGGTTTCCAGGTCACCCAGCAAGGCTTATGTTCTGATCACCTATAATCTGACAAGGAAGAGGTAATGAAGAGATGACGTGATCAGAGCTTCTCAAGAGCAGGTTACAAGAGTATGAGATTGATACAGTAAGTCCGTCAGCAGAGCCTAGGATAGCTGGAAATCACAGGTTTGTTATCTGCAGCTAGAAGCAGCATCAAGGGGCCAGGTAAATATCCTCATGCGTGACATAATGTGGACATTTTGTGACATTATGTGACATTATGTGGACATTATGTGACATGCGTGACATAATCTTGAACATCTTGTTCAAGAAATGGTGTCTGGCCTAAGCAATTATGAGGATTGATTTATAAGACATTGGGCATTTAAAGACCTGAAAGGACACTTAGAACAGAGCTAACCTGACAAAATTGAGCTGCCCAAGAAAAATAATCAGTGTGTGCTGGGGGAGGTGGGAGGAGGGGGAAATGTGGGA
>PVHX01015799.1:0-45369 GCA_004024805.1 Geosciurus inauris
CTATTCAAATGTGAATCGACTGAGATAGATAATAGAAGGTAAGAAGGTACTAAAATAATCGCTGAAAACTAATACAGCATTGTGTGTGTGTGTGCGAATTTGCTTATTCTCTCTCTCTCTTTTTTTTTTTTGGTACCAGAAATTGAACTCAGGGGCACTCGACCATTGAGCCACATCCCCAGCCCTATTTTGTGTTTTACGTAGAGACAGGGTCTCACTGAGTTGCTTAGCACCTTGCCCTTGCTGAGGCTGGCTTTGAACTCGCGATTCTCCTGCTCAGCCTCCCTAAATGCTGGGATTACAGGCTTGCGCCGCACGCCTGGCTTGCTTATTCTCTTATATGAACTCATTTCTTAGTATGGTTGATTTCTGTACTAGGTTTAGCTAAATAAAATTGTATTCAAAGAAACAAGGGTATTTTGACTACAATGTAAGCGCCCCCCACCCCCCAGAGCAGAGTATGAGAAATCATCTCAAATAAAGGGGAGCTGCTAACTTTCCTGACTTTCCTGTTTCTATACCTTAGACTATTGGCAATTTTGAAATATCTTCTCATTTATTGGATTAAAATTTCTCTGAAAAGGAAAACAAGTTACATGCATATTTCAAACGTATTTTTCTGTCCATAAAATTTTCCAGAATTCCAAAAAGAAAAAGTGCTATATATTTCCATGACAGCAATATTAAGATAATCTAAACTAATTCCAATACAATGGCCCAAGTCCCAGATTGTAGTTTTTCTTAATTCCATTAGAGGTTTGAATATTAATGAGTTCTCAAACTGAGAAACTGGGCATTTCCATCTGCCCTGAGCTTGAAGAACTCTGACTGAAATTCTCTGTGCCTGACAAATATGACAAAGAGGTTGCTCTGAGCTGCTCATGTCCATATTTAATATATTTTTTTAATGTTAGCCATCAAATGGATGTTTTTTTACAAGGACCATCAGTGTAAGCTACTGAAAAGAATAAAACTAGCCAGGTGCAGTAGCACCAGCCTGTAATCCCAACAATTTGGGAGGCTGAGACAGGAGAATGGTGAGTTCAAAGCCAGCCTCAGCAATGGCGAGGCTCTAAGCAACTCAGTGAGACCCTGTCTCTACATAAAACACAAAATAGGGCTGGGGATGTGGCTCAGTGATCGAGTGTCCCTGAGTTCAATCTCCAGTACCAAAAAAAAAAAAAAAAAAAAAAGAATAAAACTGTCTCTAGTGCAATGTGATCATGATGATGTTGTGTAAAATCTTAATGTTTGTACATGAAATGAATAAATAAGAACCATGGGAAATAAATTTTAAAATGTTATTTAAAATGTCAGTAATATCTAGGTTAGAATTAGAATGGTTACAATACTGGTTAGATTTTATAGGGTTTCTTTACATAAAACGGTGACTGCTATTTGTGGGATGCCATGAGAGCTTCAGTTAGTCTACTACTTCCACACTTTGCCTAGGATTAGGTGTACATAAAGATGTAAAAAAAAAAAAAATCTATTCTAAAATGTCTTTTCTTAGCTGTGCTGATAGCATCATCTTTAATTTATTAAAAGGATAGCTTCTTTAGTAGCACTAGCAGTTAGCATTTTACATATCTCATCACATTTGGACGTTTCAATTTGCATAGATTTGAGTGATTGTTTAATTTTGAGAAATTAAGCTATCGCTTTTAACTTTCGATTCACATAAATCACTTTTATGGCTAAATGGTGAAAAGGACAAATGTAATAAATGCTTGGAGAAAAGGCAGAAGAATCTTATTTCTGTTCTCGTAAGTTGCTATTTGACAAAATATCAGTAATGGAGGCAGGTATCTTAAGACCAAAAACCTCAATGTTTCAATTCTTTCTAATATATATATATATATAAAATTTTAAATCTCATTTTTAAAGATCTGTCTATATTTCAGATATGTAGCTGAAATTAGCTGAATTAATATTTCACAAGGATGATAAAATGAATAACAATGTTAGCTATAATTTATTAAACACACTAGATGCGAAGAGCTGTTCTAGGTGCTTGACATGAATTATTCCTAATACTAATGGGAATCATGCAAAGTGAATGGATTTAGCTTGATTTCACAATTACAGAAATGTAAACTTAGAAAATTTAAGTGATTTATCTAGGGAGTATAGCAAATGATTTTAAACTTAAGTTAACTTTGTCAAAAGTCCATGTTTTTACTATTACATAATAAAAGAAGATGACCCTTACATACTAAATTACACAAAATAACCATCCTTATACCTCAATTTTCCCACATTCTCCCCACTGGTGTTACTTAGGAAAATGAGTGCTAAGACTGAGATGAATTAGATCTTTTCTAACAAGAGTACTTTGGGGTTTAGTCAGAGGCCGGGGCAGTGTGCTCAGGGCAATATTTCAAACTACTGAATGCCCAAAGGGTACACAGAGCTTCCTGGACTGTACAAGTTTCTGAATCCTGTTCTTGTTGAAACCTCTACCTAGGGAAATTAAAGGTGCCAATCAATGGAGTGAGGAAAAAAAGGGCATGGTGGTGATGAATTTCCCAGAAGGGTCTACTTGGATTTACATAATATGATGTTATATAGCAGCCATTCCACCAAAACAAGATGAGAAAAGTGTGTCTTTAGCTTATTAGCTTGTATTTGTTAGTCTTAGGAAGAAAATCCTTATTGCAGGGACTGCAAGCTACTAAGATAGATAGCAAAAGGAAGTTATGTGTCTGCTTCAATTGCTTTTAATTTTGCAGAATAATAGTCACCGGCTGCCTTTTCCTTAAATTTTGAGTGCAGTGCTATTTCAAAAAACAGGCATATAATAAACAACTCCTTTAGCCTTACGATTCTGAATCTAAAAATATCCAATCATATTTTTCCTTTTATCTGTTAATGAATAAAACATGATAAACATAATGTGAAATAGTGAGTAAAATTTTGTGCACAGTGAAGGAAATTTGCAAAATCAGAAGTCCCTTCTTTAATTTCTTATTCTTATTTAGTGTCTGTTGAAATACAGAGATGTAAAATGTGATGAATGTCTTTTATATATTGAGTCTAATACATTAGAATATATTCTGATTATGTCTGTACAATTATGGTCTCATTTTTTAATCAGCAGAAGGATATGATTAGAAGATATGAACCAGAGTGGAAATGTTCACTAAAAAATTAGACACTCCCTTACCAAACCAATCATAAACAGGCCAGCCATCAAAAAAATTCTTTTTGTTCTATTGCTATGCATAAGATGTTAGAAAATCAGTCTAAGTTTATACTTGTCACAAACATGACTCCCGTGATTCAAACATGTCTATATACTTTGTTTTCCGCTGACACTGTGACTGCTGACTACTCTCCTGTCATTTCTCCCTCACAACCCAGACATCTGACAAGATGATTCGTGGATCCCTGAGAAGTCTCTGATTATTTCTCAACAAAACTTCAACACTAAAATCTTATAGATCCCCATGAGGAGAAATAAGGGAGCTCAAAGCTACAACCAGGCACAAATGCAGAAAGAATCATTTCATAAAATAATCCTATGACTTGCATGAATTATCAGCTCCTAACTCCTCCAGGATGTGGGTTAGCCCCAGTCACCTGGTTGCTTTCATTATTTATTGAAAAGCACCATAGGGAGCAATGTGTTGCTCCCCACAGTGTTATCCAATAGATAATGAATTAATGAACACAGGTACAAAGAGATTTGTGCATTAGTGGGGGAGAAAAAGATATTTCTGTGCAGCCAAGAGGCCAGGAGCAAAAAAATAGGGGAAAAAAAAAAAAAGAAACCTAATGAATGTAAAAAGGAATTATTTTGTTCTCATACCTTGCTTTCTTACCTTACATAACAAAAATAGTAAGAAGAGAAAATAATGTTTAACAATCCTACTATCAAAGAGACCATATGGATAAGGGTGAATTGTCACCTTTTGTATCTTTATATTGATCTAGTAAAGTTATGTAAAAAGAAAAGCAATATACAAAATAGTTTAAGTTCAATACATGTGCAAATAAATAGCTCAGGAATTTATAGTCGTTTATGTAAATGCCAATAGAGTTAATTGCTGAAATTATGGCATTTGCAGGTAAATGGATGGAATTAGAGAACATCTTGTTAAGTGAAATAAGCCAATCCCCAAAATCCAAAGGCTGAATGTTTTCTCTGATAAGCAGATGCTATCCATATTCTTGGGGTGTGTGTGTGTGTGCAGAAAGAATGAAGGATTTTTGGATTGTGCAGAGAGGAGTGAGGGGAGGGTTGGGGCTGTGGGGATGGGAAGAATGGTAGAATGAGACAGACATTATTACCCTATATATGTTCATGATTACTCTACTCGTGTGACTCTGAAGCATGTACAGCCAGAGGAATGAGAAGTTATGCTCCATTTGTGTACAATATGTCAAAATGCATTCTATTGTCGTATATAACTAATTAGAACAAATTTAAAAAAAATAGAAGGGAGACTAGTAGAATAGAAGAAGGAGATCAAGGAAAAGGAGGGGAGGGAAAGAGGAGGTACTGGGGGATGAAATTGATCAAATTATACTGTTTTATTGTGTGCATATATGAATATATTATAAAAAATTCCACTTTTATGTATAATTATAATGAGCCAATAAAAAGGGGACAAACACCATTTCACATTTCTAACATATAGTCACTATTATAATTAATTTAAGTACTTGTTTGAAAATTAGGCATCAGTGAAAATTTAATAATGGTATACCTTCACAAATATCTTATTATGAGGCTGAACATAAGAATGGTACTTTCTGGGCTGGGGTTGTGGCTTAGTGGTACAGCACTTGCCTAGCAGGCATGAGGCACTGGGTTCGATTCTCAGCACCACATAAAATAAATAAATAAAATAAAGGCATTGTGTCCATCTACAACTCAAAATATTTTTAAACAGATACTTTCTGAGACTATCTTTCCTTCCTCAGAACACGAAGACTTGCTTCTTAATATCAAGAATTTGGAAATGATTTTAGTAATAAATGAGCAAATGGATACCACGTGTGGTATACACATTTACATGACAAGTCCGTGTGCACTTGCATAAACCTTAACACAATGTGTACACACACACACACACACACACATGGAAGGGCATATAAAATTTGTTTTTGGAGTCAGGTAAGAGAGGGAAAGAAGCCTAAAGATAATTTTCAGTGAAAATCCCAGCAGCTTGGGAGGCCAAGGGAGGAGGATTGTAAGTTCAAATCAGCCTTAGCAACTAAGTGAGGCCCTAAGCAATTTAGGGAGACCCTATCTCAAAATTAAAACAAAACAAAACAAAACAAAAAGGGCTGTGGATATGGCTCAGTGGTTCAGTGTCCCTTGGTTTAATCCCTGGTACCAAAAACAAAACAAAACAAAAAATGGGAACAAAAGCAAAATTATTAAAAATTTTCAAAGTCTGCCATTGAAATGATGAGGTGTACTAAGACAGGATGATGAATCCAGAAGGCAAATCAAGACCATCATGAGCATGTCAGGCACAACACAGTTCTTATAATGAAATTTGTCAAGTGCCACAAATTAAATAAAGTTAACTTACCTGAAAGTTGTAACAATAAATTTAAGCAACTACAAATATAGAATCACAAATTCCACCACAGTAAATGCGTTGTGTGGCTAACATTAACTGAATTATTTCCATTATAACCAAGCCATCTTCACCTTGCCTTTATTATGCTGTAGTGAAAATAATCCATGTTACAATGGAGGAGAGAACAGACTCTCTATATTGGCTAGGCAATACATTCACTTTCTGACTTTTGGTCATAGTCTCTGTGTCTAAATTTAAAATTTGTGGGAAAAAATTTCCAATATATTTAGGATTTTGCCGCCCAGAGCTACATAAATATGCAAAATTCTTTTAACACTTGCTTAATATAAAAGTTAGTGATATTGTTTATTTTATGACTCTTCAAAAATTCATCCTTTTGGCTCTGATTTTAATTATTTTCTGTCTTCTACTCATTTTGGTGTTGATTTGTTCTTCTTTTTCTAGGGCCTTGAGATGTAATGCAAGATCATTTAGTTAGCATATTTCTATTATTTTAATGTATGAGCTTAATGCAATGAACTTTCCTCTTATAACTGCCTTCCTACTGTCCCAGCGATTTTGATATGTTGTATCAATATTGTCATTTCTAAGAATTTTTTAAATTTCTTCTCTGATTTCTTCTGCTATTTATTCATCATTCAAAAGAGTATTATTTAATCTCCTTCTTAGGTTATTTTTGATTTCTAGTTTCATTCCATTATGATCTGATAGAATGCAGTACTATCTCTATTTTTATTTTTTATTTTTTGCTAAGATTTTCTTTGCAAAGATTCTCTTTAGAAAATGTTCCATGTGCTACTGAGAAGAAAGTGAATTCAATCATTGATGGATGACATATTCTGTATGTGTCTGTTAGGTGTATACTATTAATTGTATCTTTTAGTTCTGTAGAATCTTGGTTTATGGTTGTATGATCCCTTAATTGATGAGAGAAGCATGTTAAATTCACCAGTATTATTATATTGTGGTCTATATAATTCTTAATATTGAGAAGTATTTGTTTGATGCACATAGATGTTCCATTGTTTGGGACATAAATATTTACTATCCTTATCTCTTGTTGACATATGATTCCCTTAAGCACTGTAAAATGACCTTCTTTGTCTCTTCTGATTAATTTTTGCTTGAAGTCTACTTTATCTTATATAAAAATAGCTAACCCTGCTTTTTTATGGGTCCCATATGAATGGCATGTTTTTTTCTCATCCTTTCACCTTCAGTCTGTGGATGTCTTTGCCTGTGAAGGGAGTCTCTTGCAAACAGCATATTGTTGTCTTGTTTTTTAAAGCCATATGACAATCTCTGTCTTTTTAAATGAGGAGTTTAGACCATTTACATTCAAAATTATTATTTAGATTTTTGTTTGTTTGTTTTCTTTTCTTTTCATACTGCGGATTGAACCCAGGGATGTTTGACAACTGAAACATATTCCCAGCATTTTAATTTTTTTTTAATTTGAGGCAGTGTTTTACTAAGTGGCTTGGGGCTAAGGCTAGCTTTGAATGTGTGATCCTCCTGCCTCAGTCACCTGAGTTGCTGGGATTACAGACATATACCATTGCACCTACCTTAAATGTTATTACTGAGAGATGATTTTTATTTCCTACTATTTGATTTAATTCAATGTTTAAATTTGACTTGATTCTCCTTTAATAGACTACTCTTCTAATCTAATTTCTCTTCATACTAGTTTTCATTTTTATTTTTCATATGTTCTTCATGAGTCATTTCATTGAGTACGTTTTGTAGCATGAGCCTCCTAGTTTATATATAGCTTCTGTTCATCATGGAAACTCAATTTATCAAAAGCTGAGATGAGAAAGAAATATCACACAGACACTACTGAAATTCACAGGACCATCATAAACTATTTTAAAAATTTATGTTCAATAAGTTTGAAAATCTTGTGAGTATGGATAAATTCCTAGAGACATATGAAAACTATAGAACACTAAAGAAAGACATTGAAGAAGACCTTAGAAGAGGCAAAGACCTCTCGTGTTTTTGGATAGACAGAAGTAATATTGTCAAAATGGTCATTTTATCAAAAGCACTATACAGATTCAATGAAATTCCTATCAAAATTCCAATGATATTTTTCACAGAGCAAGAAAAATCAATTATAAAATTCCTTTGGAAAAATAAAAGACCCCAAATAGACAAAGCACTCCTTAGTGAGAAAAGTGAAGCAGAATGCATCACAATACTGGACAATAAATTATACTATAAAGCTATAGTAACAAAAGCAGGATGGTACTGCCACCAAACAGGCATGAAGACTAACGGAACAGAATAGAAGACACAAAGAAAAACAAACGTAAATACAGTTATCTCATACTGGACAAAGGTGCCATAAATATATTTTTAAGAAAAGATAAATTTTTAAACAAATGGTGCTGGTAAATCTGGAAAGTCATACATAAGAGAATGAAACTTAACCCCTATCTCTCACTCTGCACAAAACACAAAGAGAATCAAAGACCTAGGAATTAGACCAGAGACCCTGCAACTGCTAGAAGAAAATCTAGGCCCAACCCTGCAACATGTTGGCACAGGAACATGTGCCAACACTGACTTCCTTAACACAACTCCTAAAGCATTAGAAATAAAATTGAAAAAAAAAATCAATAAGTGGGATAGCATCTAATTGAAAAGCTTCTTCACAACAAAGGAAACAATTAAGAACAAAAAGAGCCAGACTACAGAATGGGAGAAATGTTTTTCACCTGCTTCTCAGTACACTAATATCCAGGATGAACAAAGAACTAAAAAAAACTTAACACGTAAAACAAACAAACAAAAACCAATCCAATAAATAATCCAATTAATAAATGGGCAAAGGAACTGAACACTTCCTGAAAGAAGAAATACAAATTGTCAACAAATATAAAAATAATGTTCAACATCTCTAGCAATTAGAGAAATATAAACTAAAAATACACTGAGATTCCATCTCATTCCAATCAGAATGGCAATTACCAAGAACACAAGTAATAATAAATGTTGGTGAGGATGTGGGGAACAGGGTACACTCATAACTTGTTGGTGGGACTGCAAATTAGTGCAACCACCCTAGAAAGCAGTATGGAGATTACTCAAAAAACTAGGAATGGAACCACCATATAACCCAGATTGCACTTCTTGGTATAAATCCAAAAGATTTAAAATCAGCACACTATAGTTATGCAGCAAAATCATTGTTTATAGCAGCACAATTTACAACAGCTAAGCTATGGAGCCAACGTAGGTGCCCTTCAATAGATGAATGGATAAAAAAATGTGGTGTCTGTACACAATGATGTATTACTCAGCCATAAAAATGATAGGTTTTGGCATTTGCTGGTAAATGGATGGATATGGGACTATCATGCTAAGTAAAATAAGCCACTCCCCAAAAGTCAGTAGTGGAATGTTTTCTCTGATATATGGAAGTTAATTCAAAATAAGGGGAGAGGATAAAAAAGAAGAAAGATTTAAAAAGAAGAAAGATCAGTGGAGTAGACAAAGGAGAATGAACAGAAGAGAGGAGGGATGGGATAGGGAAAAACAGTGTAATGAATCTGACCTAATTTTCCTTTGTGTGTATATAACTTACCATAGTGAATCTCACTATCATGTACATCTACAAAACACTAATTAAAAAAAAAAAACTATAGGTAAATTGCAGAAAGATCAGTATCGATTTTAGATTATCAATATTCTTTCCTCGCAATCATTTAAACAGTATAAAGTGCTGTATTTTGTTTTAGTTCTTTGTTCTTTTAAAATATTTTTCTAAAAATATGCTTTTAAAAATTATATTTATTTAAGTGATACAAGTGATCATAAAAATTATATCCATAAATTTGATGTTTTAATAAATGTGTGTATTATGTAATGTTTAAATTGAACTAAACATATCTATTTTCTCAAACACTTATCATATGCTATAGTGAAGACTTTCAAAATATTTTCTTTTAGATTTTTGAGATATACATTTCATTTTCATTTTAATATATAGTCACTCTACTATGCAATAGCACACCAATCTTCTTGCTGCTAGGTAACCGTGAGTACCCAGTGATTAAACTTTCCCTTTCTTCTCTCTACTCTCCTCAGCCTCTGGTTACCACAATTCTACTCTCAACTTCTAGTGGGATCAACTTTTAAAATGTTTTTAACATTCATTTTTTTAAATTTAATTTTTCATGATATATGTGTCCATTTTCTTTATTTTATTCCATTTTCCTATAACATTAATATTTTATTTCCCTTCTTTTTTATAAATCTTCATTAACATTTTGTTTAAAATTTGTGTTTTTTAGTACTGTTGTAATGTTTTCTTTACTTTTAGTTTTTAATACTTGTACATTGATTTTGGTTTTATATGCATTTTATTGTATTTATTTTCAACATTAATACCTAAGAATATACAAATAAAACTTGATGTTCATATTAATATTTAAGATAAATTGATTTAAGAGGAGTATGTTTAGAGGTGGTTAACTTTCTCTATTTTTTATATGATTCTACTTTGTACAGAGACTTATACAACCTTAGTTATTTTGCTTTGGGACAGTGACTAGGGATTGAACTCATTGCCTATGAATCCTTTTCAAGTGCTCAATCACCAAGCTACATCACCCCTAACCCTGAGTTGGTTAACTTTAAAGTCTTATTTTTCACATCTGACAGCAATAAATCTATGTTCAGGACTAGCAGAAGCTTTCTTGTACAGGTAAAGTAATATCTCCTTGAGTTACATAGAAAATTAACTAATTATTTTGAGTTCTTTTCAGAAAATGCACAGTATACTTAGCATAGTCAACCTGAATACCCAGAGTGCATGGTCTAGTCACCATGCACCATCCAAAATCTTTTTTGGTAGCTCTATGCTTTGAAATCCATTATGTAAAGGTAATGGATTTTAAGCAAACAATACTCAACTTCCCCCCTTATTACAAGGCATATTTAAAATCCAGATAACACAACTGGGTTTTTTTTCCAGATGATTCTTATAATCATCAGACTCATTAGAATTGCATAACTAATGGAGAAGGGTTTTCTACTTTTTCATGCCTCCAGATCCAAAACTGTGAGAAAAACCTCAATGTCATTGGTAATAGCAGAACTCAGGGCACATATCTTGCACCTCAAGAAAATAGGAAGATACTATCCTATTATTTCAAAACCATTCAAGTGATTTTTTCTCCCAGCCTTTAATTGTGAACATTTTTCACAGCTGTGCTCTGACTGAGTCTGGCTTTTCATATATTTCCTTTTCAATTCCTCTCACCACTTTTACTGTGATCTCTGGGAACCTGCAAGAGAACATTGATAAATTGTCTTGCTTGTACACGACTGTAGTTCAATTCCCTTTTATGCTAAATAAGAAATTCTGCCTTAGTGTTTATGTGGTGTCTTTTGTGATATGACACAACTTTCAGTTTGTATAATTCATCCTACTTAAAGTGAAATTTTCTCCCAAACTCTCCAATGGTTTGCTCATTTTCTTTTGGTAAGTATTTGCAGTTTGGAAGCATCTGGCAAAAGTTCATTCAGTTATTTTTCTTTGCTTTAAAATAAAACAATCAGAATGAAAATAGAAAAAAATAAGAAATTTAAGAGTTTAAGAATCTTTGCATGAGACTAGAAAATAGCAAACACAGATAAGAAAAAAACAAAATACAATAGAGTTGATAAAAACTGATGTATATATTTTAGATTGTTTTATGTAAATAAACATTTAATACATTATTGACCTATTTTAAAAATTTTATATGCAGTATAATTCTCACTGATATTGTTTTAATATAAGTTAATATAAATGCTTAAATTTTAACTACAGGGTATTTAAATTCTTTTAAAGAAATGTTTAATATTTCTTATGTTAGGAAAAATGTACTCCATTGATTCTGCCATGCTGTTTTATTCAGGTTTTTGCTGCTGTGACCAAAAGTCCTGACAAGAACATTTATGAGGAAAAGCTTATTTGGAGGCTCAGGGTTTCAGAGGTCTCAGTCCAGATACAAACTATATACTCCAAAGGCATACCTCCAGGGACCGACCTCCTCCATCCACACCCCACCAAACTTCAGTAACCACCCAGTTAATACCATCAGGGGATTAATTCACTGATTGAGTTAAGGCTCTCATACTCAATCAGTTCACTTCTAAACTTTCTTTCAAGGTCTCACACATGAGTGTTTGCAGGACACAAATCTAAACCATAGCATTTGTATACAATAACTATTTTAGTTTACATTCATGTTGCACAAATTCTTAAAATGAGGGAGACAGAGGTCACTCTATGCATTGTGATATACTTCATACTTAAATATGATATAGAATTAACCTTGGCTCATGTTTCTATGGGTATTTGTGTATTTTTGGAAGGAAATCCATCATTACATAGTTTTTGATACCAACTAGACTGTACTCTTGGTATAGAGGTTGTAGATGTCAGACTTGGTCCCAGTTTGGTTTGTTTGTTTGTTTAAAGAAATTGAATCTACTTATAACACTCACAATTCTTGAGATTTAATATGAAAACCTTAATTTTGAGTTTCTTTCCCAATGTTTATGGTTCTCACAATACTTGCAACATTTGATCATGAGCTGTGATTGTTATATTACAGAGGGCATGAACACTTTAGTTAACCACAATCTCAGCTACTACTCCCTATTGAAAACCCAAACTAATCTGCTTGTCTTTTATGCTAGCCACTTTGCCCTTACATGTAGTTAAAGTAATGATCTTTGCCTATTTCTTTTATTTTTCCATCAATATCTATTGATCTATTTTCTATTACCATAACAAAATACCTGATGCTGAGTAACTCAGAAAAGAGATTTACTTAGCTTACAGTTTTGCAGATTTAAGGGCATGGTGCTGGCATAGGGTTGGCTCTGTGGAAGATCTCATGGCAGATGGCATCACAATGATGGGAGCATGTGCAGGAGGAAAAGATCACATTGCAATACAGGAAGGCAGAGAGCTCACAGAGTGGACCTTAATGACCTCCCACAAGGGCTGACTCCTTTTGAGTCCCGAGGTCTCTTAACATTGTCACACTGAGGACCAAGCTACCAACACATGAATCCTTGGAGATACACTCAAACCATATCCAAACCATAGTCTTCTATCCCCAAGCTTCATGTCCTTCTCACAGTGCAACACACAAGCATTCCATCCCTGATGTTCTCAAAGTCTTCACCTGTTCCAGCATCACCTAAAAGTCCATGCCAAAGTCTCATATGAGGCATAATGTAACTTCCTATTAGTTGTGAGCCCAGAAAATCAAAGACAAGATATCTACTCCTAAGATAAAATAGTGGGACAGGAATAGAATAAATATTCTCATTTCAAAGGGGGAGAAATAAGGAAGTAAAAATGAATATTTGGTCCAAATAGAGACTGAAACTCAGCAGACCAGATAGTTTGTCCTAAAGCTCCAAGTCTTGCATCCTATGCACAGTGGTGGGGTGAATCTCTAAGGCCTTGGATAACCTTGTTCCTATAATTTCACTGGGTCACAGGCCACATGGTTACTGTCTCAGGCTGACACTTTGACACTGTGTGCAGAGTTCCCTGGTATCACATATTGCTGGATGCTCTGCCTTTCTGGGGTCTCCACTGCAGCTCCATTCTCATGGATATTTTACTCATTGCATCATTAGGGGCTCCTTAAAGGCCTCTGATCTTATGACAAATTTCTACTTGGCTTTCCAGACTTTCCTTGGAAATCCCAGTGGAAGCCACCACTACTCCCTAACTTTCTCATACTGCATATCTGCAGAACCAGGACCACGTGGAAGCAGTGCCTGGGCCCTCTTAAGACATAGTTGTAGTAGTACTGATATATTTAGCTGGTAGAAAACAAGAATCTTGAAGTGGCCCTGAGCAGCAAGCCCATGAGGAGCACCTTGGGGCACCTCCCTGGAATAATTTAGTTCTGGAAATTCTCTGCACTTATCCTGGGTTAAAAGAAAGAAGGAGGAGAACAAGAAGGAGGAGGAGGAGAAAGAAAAGGGAAGGAAAGAAAGAAAGAAAGAAAGAAAGAGAGAGAGAAAGAAAGAAAGAGAGAAAAGCAAAGAAACAAAGAAAAAAGAAAGAAAGAAAACCTTGCATATTTCTAAGATGCTCTCAAGGCCTCTTTCTCAGTATCCCAATATAAAGCAAAGGCTCCCTTTAATCCTACTCTAATCTGTAGCCACGCCCTTACATGCTGCTTTTTAACTTCTTCCCAGATCAGGTTGTTAATTTTCCAAGTCTTGCTGGGTGCAACTTTCAGCTCTGTTTCATTTTGCTCCCAATTTCAGCTGAAAGCAGTCAAAAGCATACACGTAGATCCACCCATAATTTTTTTAGAGATTTCATCTGCTAGTTTCTCATCTTTATTAAATTTTACCCTCCATAAAGCTCTAGGACATGAACATGTTTCAGCCAAGTTCTTGACAATGGTGTAATGATAATGGCTTTTACTCCAATTTCCAAAAGAGTCATCATTTCCACCTAGTATCAAGTTTCCTACTAATCTTTACCTCTGAAGGATCACCAGAATAACAATAGTGCTCCACTGACAGCATTCTAGGCTCTTTCTAAGCATGCTCCTACAAACTCTTTTAACCCGTTAACCATTTTAAAACTACTTCCACATTTTTATGTGTAGTTAAAATGAAAACCCCACTCCTGGGTGGCAAATTTCTCTATTAGTTTAATTTTAGTTATCATAAAAAAGATCAGAGGCTGGATAACTTATACAAAGGATAAATTTATTTAGATAATAGTTCCGGAGGTTCATGGACATGGGGCCAGCATTGGTTCAGCTCTGGTGAGGGACATCATATTGGGTGGCAACACGATGTGGGGGTTCAAGATAGAGGAAGAAATCACATAGCAATAGAGGAAGTTGGAGTCCACAAAAGGGCAGGTGAGGACCTCCTACTAGACCCCACTTCTTTAAGATCCCACCACTTCCTAACATTGCCACACTGAAAACCAAGCTCCTAATATGTGATTCCTTAGACTACACATTTTAATCACATTCAAACCATAGCAACATCCTTCCTGTGGGGTAATCATCTTGATTCCCTGAGGGTTACCATGTTTTGTTGCAACTGGTAAAACAGGATGCTGAGTTGTAACATTCTGATTCTATCAGGGTTGCAAATCCATTTTTAAAAAAATCTGCTTTCCTTTGTAATGATATAGGAATGTCTTTAATCCTAATTAGAAACAATTTAAAAATTACAATTGTAATTATTGTGGTATGTATTCCTGAGACATATTACTTCATTTTTTATTGAATTATGCTCCTCCTGCAATAGTAAGTTCATAGTGAATACCTAGCTTGGGTTCTTGCTCACAAATGTCCCATCAGATGCAAAAAGCAAGGGCAAACCTCAGGGATCACTATGTACAATGCTTAACCTTGGAGGTGGTTTTGTGATAACAAATATCCAGGGCTAATGAGAAATGGCAGCTTTCCACTCGTATGAGGATCACCCTGGCCATCAGGCTCAACAACTGCTAAAATAGAGCCAGGCAGGGAAAAAGGTTGAACTCATTCCAGAAAAAGTCTGGGGAAATTAATAATTCAGTTAAGCTTGAATGAGAAAAATAATATGTAGGAAAGAGCAATTTATATAAAATATTGTAAGAAGTAAAAGGCTAGGTAATGTGGAAGTGGCAGCAGTGGTGATTTGGGGTCAGAAAATGCGGGTTTAAATCCTTATGCTTTTCATATTTAGTTGATTAGTGAATGGTTATTAGCCTGAGAAAAAGAAGTAACTTCTTTGATGTTCAGTTTACTCATGTCTGTAGTGCTGACTGTATCTGTTTAGAGGAAAACCTCTGAAATACACATGCCTATATATATGTGCGTATGAGTATTTAAATATCTATATGTACATATATCAGGCACAAAATTAGTAATGTTAGGTTCAGTTGCTGCTACAGATGAAGCTACTTTTTCTATTGTTTATCCTTACTCCTATTAATCTATACTCTGCTCTTTTACTTATCAGTCTCCCTAACATTTAACAACGGTTGTGAAAGGGGTGGGACTTTCCCATGTGTTATATGGAGACTACTTCCACATTTCAAAATTTATAATCCATAAGTTTTATTTAATTTTAATTTCTTTAAGTGTCTGCATTTTAAAATGCAAAAAAAAAAAAAAAAAAGCATTCTTCTAATGTCTGTTGAGACCTTAGGAATTTGACTCTAATCTTTTTATTAAAATTACTCCACCATTCATCACCTAACCATTTATACTAACTTTTTTCAGTGTTCTGATATTAACCAAAATAAATCCAATTACTTGCACCTCCAATAAGACATGCTGGAAAAAGAAAGTATGCATGACGAAAGCAAACAACAAACAACTACAACAGAGTCTTCTATTGCTATGTACTTGGAAGGGTCTCAGGCATTTCTCTCATAGCTTCCCTAAAATCAAGGATTATGCATCCTAAACCTTGATGTTGGAAAGAAAGGGAATTTAGAAGCTGGTGTTTCATTCATGAGTTGCCATGCAAATCTGTAGGGATTTATTTTTCCTTTCTTTTTGGATCAAACTTGGAGATGTATCTTTCATTGCATGAGCAAGGCCCTGGGTTCAACTCCTCATACTTCAAAGAAGAAAAGAAAAGTATATTTAAGAATTGGCCTTGCAATGTATTCATTGATCATTTCAAGTTCATTTCAATTAGGAAAGGATATTACATGTTTACTGAACATAAAACTGCAGGAAATAATATTAGAATTGCTCTCTTTCTACCATAGGTGATGGCAAAAACAAGAGTGAGGATTGAGTATAACTTGGATTAAATAAATACTGGTTTTATCATCAGTCAATATTTTATTTGCCTTTTAAAAATGATCTCTAGTGATACAACCAAGAAACTGAAATCTTTCTCTTCTACTTACAAAAACCAATTTAGAACAAAATGTAAGTGAACAGGTGGTTAAGATAAATTATAATGCTGAAGCCGTGTTTATATAAATAAATTTATGGTAAACAACTAAACACTTATGTGACTAATTATAAATGTCTTTTCAGTCAAAATTAATATAATTTCAATGAAAAATTACACACTCACACACTTACACACACACACACATGCAAGCATGTATAATTTTTTCTTCCAGGAGTGCCAGACAAGCTTTGTACAGTAAACCTTTCTAAAAAGGGCATTCTGAAAGTCTTGATCAAAACAAAACATATTTATGAGAGTTTCTGCTACAATGAGAACTTACAAGACCATTATCCTTTTAAAAAAGAAAGCTAAGTATTTCCTTTGAAAGATGAAAGCTAAATATTTAAAATTACTTTCTCTTTGAGACATTAGTTCATTTGAAAATTGCTGTTAGGAGGCTGAGTAGAATCAGAGGCTAAGAAACAGAGTTGATTTATGGATAATTTTATAGGGTTAGAGGACAGTAATATGAAAGTTGGTATTCACTAAGGAGTACAATCTAGGATTAAAGCCCAAAGTTTTACCTTATACCTGTGACAAAAGTGTAGGCCTGTGTCCTAGGAATAAGATGAACAGGATTTAGACAATCCTAGAAAGAAACTGAAATAGCTCTGTCTTTGTTTCTTTGAAAAAATTAAGGGCTATCTTTTTGTTGTTGTTTTGTATTTCATGGCTAGAAGTAAATGTAAATCTTTTCTGGAGAAATATATTAGACAGAGTCACAAATTGTCTATATAATTATTTCGTTCAACTTATATAGTGTCTTAGTCTATTTTGGCTGCTATAACAAAATGCCATAGACTGGGTGGTTTATAATAACCAAAATTTGTTTCTCATGCTTCCAGAAACTGGGAAGTTTAGGTCAAAACACTGGCAGATCTGGTGTCTGGAGAAGGCTTGCTTTCTGATTCATAGATGATTATAATTTTTCTGCTAGAAAGTGCAAGTAAGCTTTCTGAGGTCTCTTTATAAGAGCACTGATCTCATGCATGAAAGCTTCTGTTCTTCTGACCTAATTAACCCCCCAGGGCTTCATCAGCAAATGCAATGACATTAGGAATTAAAATATTAGCATATGAGTTTTGGGGAGACACAAATACTCTGTGTTTATATATGAATATACCACATTGAATTTCACCACCATGTACATCCTCAAGAGACAACAACAACAAAAAACTATAATAGTAGAAAGAAATAGAGTGGATGGAAAGGAACTGAATTAAAACAAATTATATTCCATGATTTTATAATTATGTCAAAATTAATCCTAGCATTATATATGACTAAAAACCAATAAAAAGAATAAAAGAAAGAAAAGAACAATAAAACTGACATTTGTCCTTCTCAACTGACAATATAAGATAGAAGAAAATGAAATGACATCTTCAAAATTCTGAAAGAAAATAACTCTTAATCTAGAATTATACCAAGCAAAATTGTGCCATAAATTAAATGTGAAATGAAAAGATTTTCATATGAAAATGAGATAATTGATAGCAGAAAAATTCATTACATTAAACGTTCTGCAATTAGGAAAAATAATCCCAGGTTGAAGCAGGAATGTAAAAGGCGAAATGAAAAAAGAATTAAAAGGCATAAATGTGAATAAAGAGAAATAATTATTTATACCATACTACAGATCTAATAATTTATTTTTGTATATAAAACGGAGAGAGAATTACTACATGGTAAAATTGAATAAAATGCTAGAAGGTATTATTAATTACAAATTTAAAAAGAACCTATATACATTATGATTGATAAGAAAGAGTTTTCACTAGGTTTCAGTAAGTCAATAATAACATGTTGTGATAGTTTTTGACAAAAATTCATGTTAACTTGCAAGCCAAAAGAACCTGAAAACCTATTAGTAAAACTTTATTCCACAATATAACAAAAAAGAGAAGGTAGCATCAAATAAATGAGAAAACAGAATAAATAATATTGTAGTTAAAAGACAAATCTAATTTAACTATGTCTGGGAGTTCTACTTTCAAATTTGGCAGAAGTAATAGTATAGGACAAATAAACTCCTCAACTCTCAAAAATCATAAATTTATAAAATATAGCAGTAACCAGTTTGAAACTTTGAGCAACAGGCCTGAAATTTCAAGAGGTATTACTGAAGATACTCAACAAAGGGAAATGTTTTAAAATTTATTTATTTACTTATTCATTCATTCTACTTAGGTACAAATGATAGCAGCATGCATTTTGATTCATTGTACACAGATGGAGCACAACTTTTCATTTCTCTGGTTGTATGTGATATAGAATCACAACATACATGCAGTCATACATAAAGCTATGGCTATGATGTCCATCATATTCCACCATCTTTACTGTCCCCATACCCCCTCCCCCCTCCCACTCCTGTGGTCAAGGGGAAACTCTTAAAATGAATACCCTAGACTCTCTGGGTCTTTAGCTGTGGACATTTCCAAGAATGCAGCACAGTGATTTGAGGTCCATGCAGATATCATAGACTGGCTGAGGGGAAGAGGCAGACAAGAAGTAGCCGAAGTTCTGGGATCTGCAGAATATGGCACTGGGGATGATGGAAATGTGCAGAAGGGGGTCTCTTGAAGTTAGCAAAAGATAACAGAATCCAGAAACTTAGTATGCAAATAAGAAATATGAGAAATGCTAAGTGATGATGTCAAGTATAAGATCAAAGATATTCAGAAAACACAATTTAAAAAAAAACCAAACACTAAAGAACCCCTGACCTAAAATGGCCTAGATATTAGGGTTAGGATATCTATTAAAAATCAAGAAATACATGTTCTTAATGAGAGAATAGAGAGAATCTCATTAGAGATGGAAATTAATGAAAAAAAAGTGACAATTCTTGAACTTAAAATTCTAAGTACCAAAATGAATATTTAATTGTATAGATTTACTAGAAGATTATTAATGAGAAAATCAAGAGTTCATAAAATTGAAAATAGACCAATAGAAATAAGCTAATTCAAATAATGAAGAGAATATAGAGGTTGATCAATGTGTAAAAACAGAATAATTTCTGGTGTTCTATACACAGTATGGTGACAGTAGTTAGTATGTAGTGTACATTTCAAACTAACTAGAACAGAGAGCATTCTGAATACCCTTACAAAAAAGAAATGCTAAATTTTTAGATCATGGATATGCTAAATATCATGAATTGATCATTCCACAATGTATGCATATATAAAATTATCATACTTTAGCCCCCCAAAGTAAAATTTACCCATAAGTCAAATAAATTAAAATAAAAAGATTACATCATAAGAGTAAAAATTATGAAGAGAATAATAAATAATTAGAAATAGATTGTCAACAACCTGTGGTACGATATAAAATCACATATGTAAATTGTGAAACTCAGAAGATGATAAAAGGGAAAACAGCACAGAAAAAAATAATCAGAATAATGACTGAGGTTTTCCCAAATTTGAAGGAAAATGTCAGCATATAGATCTAAGGAACTAAAAAAATTCCAGATGGGAAATCTATATCATAAATTTTATCTAGATGCATCACATGAAGACTGTTAAAACAAAGAATAAGAAGAAAAATCTTGAAAGCAACCAAAGGAAAAATGATGCAGTACATGTGGGAACAGAGCTGGCTTTTCACCAGAAGCAATCTTAGAATAGAATACAAGGGAAGGATATACTTAAAATCCCGAAGGAAATAGTCTCCCAACTTAGAACTCTATATCTTTATAAGTATTTCTCCAATAACAATAAGTGGGAATAAAGACATGTTCTAATAAATAATAGCTGAGGAATTTTTTTTCCTGTAAATCTTCACTTCAAAAAAATTCCACAAGTTGTGGTTTTTTTTTAGTATAAACTAGAATAAGTTCAGATGGAAACTCAGATGTTAAAGAAAAAGTGTCCTCTAATAGAACAATGAACACAATAAAATATGGATCATAGGTAAAATAGAATTTAAATATCAGTTAAAACCAGTAAATATGGCTAGCTGCAACAACATGGATTACCTTCACCAACACAATACTGAGCATAAGGTCTTCATGAAGTAAATATTTGTGACTATGTCACCAAATAAAATTTAAATTTAGGCAAAATTAATTGATATTGTTACAAGTCAGCAGAGTGTTTCTTTTCTTTTTGGGGGGCAAAGTAGGATTCATGTATGAACAATTACTGGAAAGGTTTTATTTACATGTTGGTAATTTTTTATATTTGCCCTATTTGGCAATAACATTTGCTTTAGTGAAAATTTAAGCTGTGTGCTTTTAATTTTATGCTTTATACATGTGCATAAGATTTGAATATGAGTTGAATTTAGAAAAGTATACCTGCAGCTTTCCTCTAAAATGATAGTGCTTATTGTGTTTATTCTGGGCATCTTATATAAAATATGCTATAAGAAAAATACCATCTTTATACTCTCAATAAAAATTTGTTACCTGGGTAATGTAGTCAATAATTCCTATGTGCTCATTGGAAAGGCTTCTAAATTGAAAAGGTAGAGTTCTGTTTTATAATCTTGACATTGTCATTAATTAACCTGGCATGACATGGAGTCATGAATCACATGTAGTACTATTCAAACATAAGTGAGGCGGGGTTGGTGGACTTTGGGAGAAAGAGTGGAAAGAGCAGTAGTAAATTCTCAGAGCTGAGGCTATACACCATACCATGGCACTCCACCAGGAGTACTCTGTGAGAAATGTTTAGAAATATGTAATTTGTCCAAAAATTCATGAATCACAATGAAAATATTTAAAATTTGATATTATAAAAGATAGACTTGCCAGATTATAGAAGATAGTTTAGACTATACCTGAGAACAGAATACTCATCATACTATGAGTATGGCATAAGTCTCTACTAAGTGCAGGGAAAAAGAAATGGTGAAGATTTGAGAAATAACGAAGAGATTTAAACAATTGGACTTGATGGTTACATACAGCAAGGCAAAGCATGGGAAAAATGAATCAGATTTATAGATTTTTGCTTTGTGTGAACTAAATGGTTTTGTGCTTCACTGAGATGGAAAAATACAAAAGGAGTAACAGCAATGACTTAGAAATATGTGACATTTTCCTTAATTAGTTAACTAGTAATTCTAGTTTGATGTTTTACTTGTATTTCTTGAAGTGATGTTCTGATATTTGTTACACTGGTCTGATAGATCAATCAATTTAGATGTATAAAGGACTTGTGATGTTGTATTCATGCTTTGCAGGAATCTTCACAAATTGGAGAAAACCTCTTAGGAAAACAGAGCAGTTTAAACTAAATTCATTAATTTCACAGCTGATGGCTTGAATAATCTAACCAGGCTTTGTATGACAACCTCTTGTTCTACATTTCAAAGGGATCCTATAACCTAAAATAAATTTTCTAGAGGCAAGCTGTCAGTCTTTCAGTTTTGCTTGGCTCTAATCTGTGGAGGGAATCTGATAACCAGAAACACAGGACTGAAAATGGTGCATGACATAAAATGTTTGAAATACATTTAAAAGTCAAAGGGATAGTAAAATTGGATGTATGTCCTAGTTACCAGTCTGTCTCCTTTCCTAAAGAACCACACTCTGACAGTACATTTATACTGTCCACCTTAATCCATGCACACAATGGCATTACCAGAACAAAAGCAATTTTGGTTGTTCTAATGCTGTTCATGGAAAAAAATAAAAGGTCCATTTTATCTAATTTCTCACTTTTCTCATCCACAGGTATTAGGCTCACCTGGGGATAACATAGTGAATAAAATGCAAAGAGAGAGGTTAGTAGATGGCCATGTGTCAGGATGGAACACTTATCTAAAATTTAATGATATTCAAATGACAGCCTAATCAGAACATTTACAAAATGATTGGTCTAAAACAAATGCTCTTCAAATCCATGTTAATGATAGTTTGTAAATGTTATTGTTTACAAATGCTAATATGATTATTTTTACTTAATTTAAATTTTCATATAAAATATAACTTTTTAAATTCCTTACTTTGAAAACAATGTTCAGAATAATCTTACAGTTAAAAATTAAAGGGAAATTATTAAAGGGAGTATTAGTAAGGATTATTTAGAAGAAAAATCACAGTAGGTATGAAATATCAAATAATTAAGATTATTTTATCCTTAATTTTGAAAACAATTATCTAGGTTTAATACATAAATGGGGCTTAATGCCTTCTTTAGTTAGAAGAATTGAATAAGAAGTAGGAAATTACTTAAATTTGTAGACTACTACATTAATTATATTCAAGTTTTCAGTGATCTCTGTTGAGAACCATACTAGCTACACTAAACACTTTCCATAGAAAATTGTCTTGATAGGGAATGAAATTGGCCAAATTAATATTGTTATATTGTGTGCTTGTACAAATATGTAACAACAAATCTCACCACTATGTACAACTATAATGCACCAATAAAATACAGAAAAATTTTAAAAAGAAAAATGAGTAAATGAAAGATGAAAAAAAGAATACTGCCCTAAATCTGTGTGTTTTTATTGGTATGTTTGTTCATATTTGCAGAAAGGACTCTTTTCTTCCTCCTAAATCATACACACATTTCTCGCTTCCACTTGAAATTTTCCAAAATTAGAAAACAACACTGATATGTCCTCAGTTTGAAGTGTTTCCTGTGGCTAGGATAAATTGCTTCCAAAAATTATTATTTTGATACCATTGTGATTTGTTTTTCAGTACTGCTGCCTATAAGTAGATATGAAAGAAAAATATCAGGAATATAGAAGGAGTTAAAAAATAAAATCACAAGAAAACCTGGAAACTGGTTGTAAATAAATTCTCAAGAGTTCTGAAAGAACTAGTGGGTGAAATCGTTAGCCATAGTGCATTACTTTTTAGAGCAAAAGCAGCAATATCAGGGTAAAAAGCCTTTCAAGGTGAGTGACAGCCAGAAGACACCTGCAAAAGCTTGTTAAGGATTTGATTCTTTGGTATCTAACTTGATGGAGTATACTTTATTGAACATTTTATTTATAAATTATCTAGAATTTTGGAGTCTTTTTTGACATGCTTTTCTTACAAAGGTTATGAAATGTTTTTTGATGGGAAGTTTGTTTTCATCATTTCTACTCTTTAGAGATAGGAATTTCAAAAAGCGTTCATATGTGTAGCTGTCAGTGTCAACAGTGATGCTTCACTGTAAAACATGTTGTCTTGAGCTTTATATGTTTTTAAATACTAGGAAAAGAGTACAAATAGTAAGATCCAAGTTTTAAGATAATTAAATAAATGTGGAAGTTTAGATGACATACTTAAGGTTGTAGAAGTCATTGTTGAATGGAATAAAACACACACACACACACACCATACACAATGCAAAAGAGAAGAATCAAAGGCTCACACAGAAGTAAGAAGCTTCTAGTGAAATAAAACTATTATAGTAACAAATTTAAATTGCATCATTGTCCAAAGGGTTGCTGGTGGCTAAAAGCATTATATACTCAAAGACATTGAAAATGCTTCATGAATTAGTTTTTAGGTGAAATTGAGAATGACTGAAAATTCTTAAGTTTTATAAACTTCCTGGGGAGGATGGATTATTGATTTTAAAACATCATTAACAGATTTATTTATTTAGTCACATGGCCATATTAGCCTTATAGCTACTTTGATCACTTGGTCATAAATATGTGGAAAGGAAATCACTCTTAAAGGTTTAGGGTAACATTGGATAACAAATAATAGTGAATTTATATAATACTTATTTAGTATGTTAGTCACTGAAGATAGAAAACAAAAACAAGCACATGTTCTCAAGGGTCATTCAGGCATGAAATAGAGCAAGACTCGGCTATGAATCATCTCTGTATACTCATGGTTTCAGCTGTGACACTAAATGTGATCCCCCAGGATACCTTTTACCTAGTGAAGTCAGGGAGGTGAAGAATGTGATAGTTTAGACATGAGGTGTCCCCAGAGAGCTCATGTGTGAGACAATGCAAGAAGGTTCAAAATGAAATGAACAGATTATGAGAGATTTAATCTGATGGGCGAATTAATCCACTGATATAGACTAACTGGATGGTAGGGTGCATAGATGGAAGAGGTAGATTATTGGGGGTGTGTCTTTAGGGTTTATATTTTGTCCTGGTGCAGTGAAGGAGTTCTCTGTTGTCATGTTGCCATGTCCTATGCTGCTTTCTTCTTCCACACCCTTCTGCCAGGATGTTCTGCTTCATCTTGGGGCCCAGGACTATGGAGGTGGCCATCTATGGATTGAGCTCTCTGAAACCATGGGCACCAAATAAACTTTTTCTCCTCTAAAATTGTTCTTGTTAGGTCTTTTGGTCACAGCAGTGGAAAAGCTGATTAAAACATCTGAGTCCACTCTAAGAAAAGTTCTGGGCCTGATTCTGCATATGGGTCATCTCATTCTTGATTCCATCCTTGGGTTTCTCTTTAAAGGGAAAACCAATATGTAGAGGGGAAAGCAATTACAATTTGTTGATATAACTGCTAAGAAAATGGCATATAAGAGCTGTCTTCTCATATTAAGGAAATTTTTTATTGTCTCAAGTAAGGAAAGATGTTTCAGGGAAAAGAGAATTCTCATTCCTCTAAAAAAAAAGAAGAGAATTATTTTATAATAAACCTGAAATAAACCAATAGTGAAATGTATGCAGAATGAATAAAATCACCTCACCAGAAGGTAATATGTAAAATCAGAGAGAAAGAAAAGTGGAGAGTGAAGCCAATTCATTTCTCTGAATTTTCTTGAGAAGCTAAATTTCAGCAAGTTGTTTTGTTTTCAAAACATCTGCTTGAGTTTGTTCTCTTATGATTTTTACAATTGTTTTGATAGTTAGCACTGCTTCTGGGTTTGCATATGTGGGACTGATTATTTGTCACAATGGGAATAGATACATTTAAATTTGTGCCTGGCTGTGGACAGAGAAAGGTATGGCTTAATGACAATACAAAGAAGGTCAAAGAGATCCAGATATTAGAATCATTTCCAAACATATAGTGTTTGCTATTTCTTAAGTAGCAGGGTGACATTTACTTTTATGCCATTTAGATGCATTTAGATTCTACCACACTGCTCTGCAGGCATGTATTCATGGAATGTCTACACTTTGTGCATAATGCATGGAATTTTGGGCTAATCAAGTTCTATTCTTACATAGTTATTACATAGCAAAAATATGTTTTCATTAATCAACCAGCATTTAATTAATGTAAGGTCCCTATCTGATTAAATCTCAATTAGATGCCTATTCAAAACAGTGACATTTCATGTGTTATTGGACAACCTTACTGCCCACACAGATGGCATGCAATAAAAACATTAGCTAAATATTATACCATGACTGGTTGAACAAACTAAGGCACATCCATCTTAATAAAATATATTATAGATCAGGCCTCTGCAGTACATCCAGCAATGAAATTACTACCATAACAGATTGTGTGCACTCTAACATATGCTGCCAATTGAACATATTTTGTGTTTGTATGTGTAACAAGCAGATGCAGATGTGTAATATTCTGTCTTTGATCTTGAGTACATTTTACTTAGTATTAAATAACAAACACCAAAGCAGATGGATTGTGGAGTTATGAATTTGAGCACATCTGATGATTTCTTGGAATACTCATCAGAAATACATTGTCAAAATAAGATTATTAATTAGCAAAGGAATACTCATTAATATTCTATAAATGTCCACTCACTTCTTCATTATGAATTAGATATTTAGACAAAATATTCCTAAAAGAGAAAAAATACTTAATAATACTCATATATTATTAGTAAGCATCAGATATTATTCCAAATTTTACCTAGATTATAAAATCAAATACAGCAAACTGAAAATGATTATGTTACCATCTGTATTTTTCTAGTGGAGAAACGTAAGTATAAAAAAGATGGATTACCCCCCACACACAGTTGTGTTAAAATCAGTTGGTAATGTTGATGAGATTCAGATCCACGGGGACTAAATCAAAAACCCATTATTTAAGAAGTGATATGTTTGGAATGTTAGCACCATTTTCCAGATAACTATTTTACAGAAAACAATGTTATGTAATCTTATTGATTTCTGTAATCCAGATACTTAGCATAGTGCATAAAATAAGAGTAAAGATTCAATATACTCATGTGGTTGAATCATTAGGCAAATGAGCTACTGATGGGTGAGCGAGTGTTTTGCTGAGGAACACTTTTTAAGACATACTTGTTGGTCATATCTTCATACAAATGTGTTAATTAACTGGATTGAGGGATAATGAGAAGATTCCTCAGAATCTCACATATAAATAGATGCACATATACATATATTCATGCATTTATGTAATATGTGTATGTATAATATAGATGAAAATATATCTTATATTTTATAATAATGAAGAATACTAAATCATACTTTCTACTTTTTGAAAATAGATTTTTATTCCCATCTCTTTGGTGAAGGGACAAACTGTTTATAATTTTGGAAACTGCACTCTGGTGAGTGAAGGCAATAATTGGTGACTTATCACCTTCTCTGTCACAGAAGTCTCTCTCAGCCATTAACTGGTGCAACAGTTTATATTGATCAGTTTTTCTTATGTACCTCTATTTACTATTTTTTGGGGGGGTACCAGGGATTGAATTTAGGGGAACTCGACCACTGAGCCACATCCCCAGCCCTATTTTGTGTTTTATGTAGAGACAGGGTCTTACTGAGTTGCTTAGCACCTTGCCATTGCTGAGGCTGGCTTTGAACTCGTGATTCTCCTGTCTCAGCCTCCCTAAGTGCTGGGATTACAGGCTTGCGCAACCGCACCCGGCTTACTATTTTTTTTTTCCTTCTGGATACCAAGGGTGAGTTGGTTAACATTCATATGACCAATGCCTTGACAATGAAAAGTTACATATTTCAGTGGGAGATCATATACTAAATAACACTCTATGCATGATTCTTAAACATGCAAACAAAACTATCACAAACCTGAGGACTGATTACCATCTATTTTTCATTAGTGGATGTATCAAGCCCAATGTGTATGGACTTTTCAGAGTAATGACTTGTGTATTACATAGAAGTAAATTATACACTGTGTGATTTCTCTAAATATGGTTTGAAGACATTAACAATTTTCTTTCTTTGTTCATTATTTATTGTATTAAGTCTAATACTTTCCTCTTAAGCAAATGCATTTCTTTGGTATTAGCCTCTCTTACTCCATTTTCTTCCAACTCTCTTCTACTGCATTTTCCATAATACTTCTAGACTAATGTGGCTTATAATAAGACTCATTATATAACTACTCATTTTTTCCACATCCCCATTTTTCTCATTTCTAGCAAAGATAAACTCCAAATTACTACTCACAATAAAAAATGGACCTAAAAGATCAGTCCTCTTTTCCACCACTCTTCTTTTTCACTAGGTATTACCCCGGTGCACTCTAGCTGCAATGTCTGTCCCTACTCAGGATTTGTCTCTGAGACAAAAGGATTAGTTGAATGTGTCTCAGGGTTCCTTGTGATTTGAAGAGTCAGAGGTGATAAAGTCAGATTTGGATCAGTAATCCAAAATGAAATCAATAGTGTATTTCTGAATCAAAGACACAGGCCTCTATTCAAGGGAAAAGCAGCATTCCAATCAAAAGACATTTATGTCTAGAAGTTGATGGGGAAGGCAAATGGCAGAATAAACAATGAAGTCAAGGACTTGGTTCCATTCTCTCTCAACAGTGTTCATAGGCCAAGGACCTATCCAGTGTGTCCTTCTGCTGTCCTAGTATAACCTCCCCTAGTGACTAGGGATAAGTTTCTCTGTCAATGCACATGGCAATAGGACTGCTGTCTGTGGACCTTGAAGTGGACACTCATCCTCATGTCAACATACTGATTCACAGTTAGAAACTGTGCTTTCTACCCAAAGACCAGGAAGGATCCATGCCTATTTGAGCCTCTGGCAACAGACCCACCAATCATGGACTCCTTTTGTGAAGCCGGCATGACTTCAGCCACATGACTCAGCCACAACCCCACTCAACTGTGATCTTGGAAGCAACTCCATCAGTTCAAAGACTCAGCAAAAGAATGCCTACTTACTGCAATCACTTTGTAAAGACTGGAAGAGGTGTTTGTTCCTTCATATACACAGACACTTGTGCAAAGTTACAAAGACAATGAAAGCAAACATTGGATTTTATTAAAGTTCAAACTAGTATAAATAACTAAAACACTTCCTAGAAAATATTGATTTTTAGATATCAAATTTAAAAGATAGCTATTAATCATATTTGCAATGTAAGTACATTTGATATTCATTGAAAACATCCTAATGTGGACACTAGTAATATTATATTTCATATCCTTAACTTCAAACCATTTAATTTATTTAAGAATGGAGATTAAGTGACTTGTTAAAAGTTGAATTATAGTTCAGTGCTTGCTCTACATTTAATCTTGGTATAATAGTTTTATCTTCATGATATTACTAAATAATTTTATTACTTTGGATATTTCCAACCCCTTTGGGTATTCATTATTTCTGAACATCCAGGTTAAATGAAGTCCATTGACACAGACCCCATAATATTGCATTAAAGCACTTCTATCTTCTTAGTCTTTCAGAAGAATTATGGCTATTGTAACCATCTCTTTATTTTTTTACCATGACTATCTGACTTCCCTTTACTGAGACCAGTCATATCTATATGATCATTGTATCTCTAGAGTTTAGTTGGAGCATAAACAACATACTCTTCATTGTTACCACATAAAAAATATCAGGATCATGCTTACTTCTATTTAAAATATTTTCAATTTTCAAAAATGAGAAAGGAGGCTAGGGGCCGGATGAAGTAGGATAAGAAAAGGAGACATGTTCTTCAAAGGGTACAAGATCTCTCTTAGACAAGAGGAGTAAGTTCTCAAAATCTGTGATACAGCCTGCTGACTATAGATAAGAACACCAAACAGATAAAAATTTCTGAGAGAGTAGATAATACATGTTCTCACCAAATACACACACACACACACACACACACACACAGAGGTTGGGTGATGGATATGCTAATTAGCTTGATTTAGTCATTTCACAAAATACACATACATGGAAACATCATAAAACATCACATTGTACATCATAAATGTGTACAATTTTATTTATCAATCAAATCTTAATGAAGCCGAAAATGCATAAATAAAATATGTAAAGAATAATATTGGGAATTATATTCTTGCTATGATCATATAAATGGAACAAAGAATGGACCAGTTTGGATGCATAAATAAACATGTTTCTGAAAGTTCATTTTTATTGCATCTAATGTCATGAGACATATAGATAATTGCCCAAAGAGAAATTAGCACATGATTATTGATTATTTTTGAATAATTGTTTTGAAATGCAAAAGTAGAAAAAAGGTTGGGAGGAAAACTTACTTATCAATGTTGGCATTGTTAAAGAAGCCAGAGAGGGCAAACTAGACTTTCAAAGAAACTAGAATATACTACCCACATTCAGAGGCATAAATGTGGTAATAAAATGAATCTTTATGATCTCTGACTACTTTCAGGCTTTTATCTTTATAGCTAGTTTGTCCTTGCAATATTTTCTTCTAAATACTTATGTTGGAGTTACTAATGAAAGATTTTCTTCTCTGGAATTAAAACCCACAATACATCTTGAAAAGATGTTAGATATTATCTTGTGCATTTAATGTAGATATTATTTTTTGTATTCATTAATGTCATAAATACCTACTGAGTTCTTATTTTTGGCAATCATATGATTGATTGATATTTTTCATAAATTTTAGTTATATTGATGATTTTCTTTAGAAATTAAAAAAATAAAAAATGTAATATTTCATTCATATTTCTACTTTTCTATAATTTTTTATTTGATATATACAATTTCAATTTAAAAATTTTAATATATCATATAGAAATATGATCACACTAGATTTTAGATAATGTTAAAACAATCTTTTGTCCTTTTTTCTCTCTCTCCCCTTGCCATTTTCCCTCATCCATGTCAAATATCTCACGTTTAATTTAGTATGTACCCTCAAAGATTTTTTTTTACTGCTTTAAAATGCTTTAAAAGCTTTATTTTATGTTTTTCCCCAAGTAATTAGTCAATCATAACAACATTATTAAGTCAACTATAATATATAAAATACTCAAGCCCTGAGACTTATTTAAAAATTCTATTCTTAACCATTCAAAATTGTTTTGAGCATGGTGGTTTTATATGTCCCTCTAACTGTTCTTTATTGATATACCTATAAGATAGTCTCAGAATTTATCCTTTCATATCAAATATAAAATTACTGTATTTATGTTAAAGTAAAAGGCACTATTGGGTTCAAATTAGAATTGCATTCATGAACATATTAATATTATGGAAAAAATGTTATAATAGTTATTTCATTTCTTTGTTTTGACAGTCTGTCCTCCTTTTATCTTATACTTCCCTTTTACAAATTTTTTATTTTTAATTTCTGGGTACTTATTGCTAATCCAGAGAAAAGCTATTCTTTATTACATTTACCTCATATCAAAGCATACTGCTTGTCTGTTTTCTTAATTATAGTAAATTTTTACAGGGCTTATATGCTTTTAAGGTATATAACTAATAATAGCAAAAGTATAGTTTTACTTCTTTTCTAAATTTCTTCACTAATATTTTATTTAATAAAAAAGTTAAGTCAGTAAT
Organism: Geosciurus inauris; assembly: GCA_004024805.1. NCBI lineage: Eukaryota > Metazoa > Chordata > Mammalia > Rodentia > Sciuridae > Geosciurus > Geosciurus inauris. The sequence continues at coordinate 31,185 of PVHX01015799.1, forward strand.
AAGTACTGATATAAATAATAGGTAGCATTATTGACTTAATATTAGTTCAAATCTCTTTTGTTGTTCATCAGGGCTGGTATGTTATTTCTAGAATTTGGAGTACCCTTTTATTTTTTAATGTAATTTCTTTAGACTCCTATTTATTGCAGCATCTTTATTTTTATTTTTGGTACCGGGGATTGAACTCAGGGGTCCGTGACCACTGAGCCACATCCTCAGCCCTATTTTGTGTTTTATGTAGAGATAGGGTCTCACTGAGTTGCTTAGTGCCTCGCTGTTGCTGAGGCTGGCTTTGAACTCGCGATTCTCCTGTCTCAGCCTCCCAAAGTGCTGGGATTACAGGCGTGTGCCACCACGCCCAGCTGCATCTTTATTTTTAATGCATGTTAAAAGCTATCAAATGCACTTATAGCACAAAGTGATATTGTTTTATTCTAATTGTTTATTATCACATGGTAGATCCTTATGTTACCTGATATTGAAATGGTCTACATTTCTGCAATAAACTCTACCTGGAACTAATGGATTATATTTAATAAAATATATTTTGTTATGAAATTTATAATTTTGCATGCATATTTTAAGTGGTATTGCTCTATAATTTTATTTGTACTGATTTATTTGCTTTTGATCCTGAATTTTTGATGAGTCTATATATTACAAATTCTTATAGTTTGCTGCCAATACTGTAATTTAGTGGTATTAAGTATTTATTTTTGATATTTAAAATTTTTCTATTTATTACTTGATTTACTATTTAATATGTGTATATATATGTGTTTATATGTATGCAATTATCAGTTTACTTTTGATATATATGCATATATACATACATACAATCTTTATCACTTTATTTTTACTGTTTATTGATGGACAGTTTTTGTTTTTAAATGAATTACCTCATATTTACAGTGAAATATACTTGTCTTATTATTTATGTGTCTTAATAGCCAAGATGTAATACATGTTGATCATATTCTCTTCATCATTGTCTTGAATTATGACCAAAGAACGAAACTATTCTTTAGGTTTTATTTTGTGAAGGTCTTGCTTATGGCCAAATTTATGTTTGAATTTTATAAAAGCTACCTGGTCTTTTTAAGTGTATATTTAAGATCTTTGCTATTCATATTTTATATATAAAGCAATTGATCCATGTTGTATTCTTAAAGTCCTTTGTGTGCTACTTTTCATCATTTTATATGTTCAATTCAAAAAAGATTGAACCTTCTCATAGAAATTATATTATTATAAAGTTCCCTTCTCTTTCATTGTTTTATTACATATTTTTCCTAGGTTAATGTAGCACTTCAGAAGTGTTTTCTGCATGTACATCAGATAAAATTTTTCTTTACCTGGTAGTATTTTTAAGCTGTCTACCACTTAAGGATGTTAACCTTCGTAGTATAATTCTGGATTTTCTTAGGATTCCATTTAATATATTTATAACTACTTCTTAATTTTCAACCATTCTTACTTGCTTTACCTTTGATATGTTTATTGATAACAGCATAAAAATAGATTTTAAGTATTATCTCAATTTTGTCTTTGAAAGGATTTCCTTTTGCTTGTATTTACAGTGAAATATACTTGTTTTATTTCTTTTCTTTTAGCTAGTATAGGTTGTTTTACTTTGCTTTTTATCTTTTCTTTTACTTTAATCCTCCTGCTATTAATTATTCTTTTTTTCCGTTTTACATCTGGAAATTCTATTAAAATTTTCTCTATTTATTCAAGTTTTGTTTTATTTGCTAGCAATCTTTTTAAAAATATTTATTTCTCTACTCTTATGAGTAAAAATTATACCAGTTATTTCCTCATGATCAAGGAACTCTAGTTCCTCTAGTTTCTACACTACCTCAACTACCCACAACAAATATTACTAAGGTTTTGTTTTTATTTTTGGTTCTGGGGATTGAACTCAGTGGCACTCAGCCACTGAGCCACATCCCCATCCCTATTTTATATTTTATTTAGAGACAGAGTCTCACTGAGTTGCTGAGTGCCTTGCTTTTTGAAGCTGGCTTTGAACTTGCAATCCTCCTGCCTCAGACTCCCGAGCAGCTGGGATTACAGGCATGTGCCACCACACCCCTCTTATTAAATTTGTTAGAGTAATTACAGCTCACTTTTTTTTTTATCTATCCTTCACTACCCCTCCCCTTTTTTCATAGACAGTTAACATTACCATCTTCAATACCACCCTACACACAGGCTAGCTTCAGCCAACAAATAAATCCTAGTATGCTAGTTTCATGATGATTATTGGAATTTCCTTTGCGACTTTCTCCACCCAGCAATTAGCATGCATATTGAATATCCTAATATGTTTTTTCCCTTTTGTCCCCCCTTATTTCAGAATATGTTTTCCAATTAAACTAAATTTAGTATTATTTCATCTATTTTTTAAAATATTTTGAAATCTATACTGATTATATGTTAGTTTTAATTCATTATCTCCCCAACAGATTAATTTTCTTTCTTTTCTCCTTTTTTTTTTTTTTTTGGTAATACAAGGGCCTCACACAAGCTCAGTATGCATTCTACTATTGAACTATAGCCCCAGCTTCATCTCTTCCATTCTTTGTTCTGCAATAGGGAAAAAACAGTTTCCCCTTGATTTTCCTGGCCTTAAATGTCAATAGTGCCAGTAAGCTCATTGAAATGATTTACCATTAAGGTTTTATGCATTTTTTGTGATTTGGTTATTTTTTAAAAAATATTTTTTAGTTATACATGGACACAGTGTCTTTATTTTATTTATTTTTATGTGGTGTCGAGGATCGAACCCAGTGCTTCACATGTGCGAGGCAAGCGCTCTGCCACTGAGCCACAACCTCAGCCCCTGGTTATATTTTTATAAATCATTACTTTTTCATTTGAGTTGCTACTCTGTCTTCTTTATTTCATGCAGCTTACTTTTTCTTTGGTATTATCTTTTCTTGGGGTTTTTTTTTTTTTTTTTTTGGTACTGGGGATTGAACTCAGGGATACTCAACCACTGAGCCATCCCCAGCCCTATTTTGTGTTTTATGTAGAGACAGGGTCTCACTGAGTTGCTTAGTTGCTTAGCACCTCGCTGTTGCTAAGGCTGGCTTTGAACTTGAGATTCTCCTGTCTCAGCCTCCCTAAGTGCTGGGATTACAGGCTTGAGCCACCGCGCCCAGCTTTTTCTTGGGGGTTTGACTTCCTAAAATCCATTGTTATTTTTCTCTGTTGCTTCACTGGGATTCAGGTCTGGTTGATGACTCCAGACAAGGGGCATCCATGAGCAGGCTGTCATTCTTCCATGAAGGCAGAAGGAGGAAATTGTACTGCCCATCAATCTTGGAGGAGTTTCGCATCTCAGTTCTGCCTTGGTTCTTAGTAGTCTCTGAGACCAGACTTGGTTCACATTGGACAGTGCCAAGTTTACCCACAGATCTATGGTTACAGAGGTCAAAATCCTTGTAGAACTACCAGCACTCTGATCTTTACCTCATATTTCATTACTATGGAAATAGGCTCTAGAAAATTATCTGCTGGCCAACAGGGAAGAAAGTACTACTGCAGCTTTTCCCACTGGGATACCCATAGTGCCACGGGCTTTCCTATCAATTAGTAGTCACCAGGCTCAGTAGTTTCTTGGCTCTGGAAAGAATACAGACAAGGAAGGGAGGAGGAGAGAAGATTTAAACTCCCTACTGTCTCAAAAATTCTCATCCATGATTCTACCCATTAAGTAGAAAAACAAGACCTAAGAAAAACCATTTGTATGATCAAAATAATTTAAAAAATCATAACATTTTACCCAAAGTCCTGGCATGTGCCTACTTTCTTCTCAGAAACTGTATTCATAAGGTGTTGTTATTTTAAAGCATGTACACAGATATATGTATGTATACCCAGACATAATTCATATTTATGATCACATATATGTGTTACACCTCATATTTTGATTGTATTGGTAACCAAGCCTCTTGCAGCCATCAACCCCAGTTCACTGATGGAAGTAATGAAAAACTGTGCTTGTGTTAGAAATCATTGCTCTATAAACACAGTTGTATGTTCTCTAGAAATAAACCTTTCTTTATTGATTCTTTAGGTTGTTTTCTACTGCAAGTTATCAGAAACAGTTTTACTGGGCATCTGCATCAAAATTCATGTGCAACTAGCCTGCCTATTCGACCATTATATTCTTTACTTTATATTCAAGGCAGTTGAATGATTCTACTTAGTTTGAGTGGCACTCTGCCACACACGTATTAAAGTGCGAGGAGAACTCTGAAGAATCACTGAAGCTAACCGTACATTACATGCATGCTGCACTCACCAGATGGCTCTTCTCACATTGTTATGGTTTCATAAGCTACACTGACATTGTCATTAAGTTTAGAAATTTGATTCTGTTCACTTTGCCATCCTTAAAATAGATGCCTCTGAAAGTTGTTGCTTTAACAAATAGAATTTGCCCAAAAAGAACCTTCTATCACCTGTACTTGTAAATAATTATGTTATTCTACTTTTTCATAATAAGTAATGAAAGAGTCAATTCAGAAGTAAAAAAACCATACCAAGTAAGAGTGTGAAGAAATTATAAGAATTCTACTACTGAGGGGCTGGGCTTGTGGCTCAGTGGTAGAGCGCTTGCCTCGCACATGTGAGGCACTGGGTTTGATCCTCAGCACCACATTAAATAAATAAATAAAGGGATTGTGTTCATCTACAAAAAAAAAAAAAAAGAATTCTACTAGTGAGTTTTCTCTCCTACAATATTCAAACAGAAAGTAAGCTTTCTCTACTTCTCTTTGACTCACTTTTGGAGGCATTGTTTTTATGATGTATATTAACATATACGACTGAGACTGTAAAATGTCACAAATTGGATAAGCCTGAAGCATTCTCCACATTAAAGTTTATGTAGCTTAGTTATACGGCTGCATTTGGCTTTGTAGTATCAAGCTAGAAATGCTGATCTCAATTTTGCCATTGATAGCTTTCTGTCCTGTGGACATAACTTCTAAGGCCACCCATGTGACTCTGTGACTGCAACAGGGAGAAATTCTTCTCTACTCACTTGTCCATCAGGCCATAAGTACTAAGGCTATTTTAAACCACTGACATTTTAGAGTAATTAAAAATTCCCTTAAATCTTTAGCATTTTTATAAATAGCCACTATACAGAAGGACTGAACGTTAGGATAATTAAAAGATTCAATGTATTTTTTTGTTTACATATTTCTGAATAAAATTAGCTGTGAACTAAATTGCTTAATAATTTCTAAATTTATTCTTGACGTCTGATAATTTTCCATCAATTAAAATGCTTATTGAAAGTCATATTACTTAAATTCACTTTATTCTAATTGAGTTTACTACTAATATCTCACTTTTAAAATTTTGCTCTCCTTTGTGTTTTTAGGAGTTAAGGGTCCCAGAGAGTGGTCTGTATTTCTAGTCATCAGTTCCCTTTTACCTTTGAAAATATTTCTTTGATACTGTGAAGGTATTTGAATAATGATTTATGTTCAGTGAACAGATTTATTCCCATAGAGAGTGATTTATTTTCCTATTAAATATGGCATGGTAAATGGCTAATTCTAATTTTTATAAAGAATAATTTTCTATGGTATGATGCTATCATCACTCTCTTTTATTTATTTTCTGTATCATCTTCCCATAGTTTACTTTTCTTGCTCCTTCCTTCAAGTCACAAGTATTTAACATGTTGAAAGTAGAGCTTAGTAATGCACTTACCACTTAACTTTTATTTCATTTTGAGTATCTAATTAAGAATACTGAAATAAAAAAAACTGCTTATTCTCTATCTGTATTTATCATTGTTAGTCTTTCTACTTACTGGTTTGAAATAATAGTATTATAATGTTTTTAAAATTTAAGAAATCATAATAATTTCAAATATTGTGTAGATGATGAAACTGGTATTATATTTATGTGATATGATGTAACTTATTTTTTCTACTGTCCAATATTTAAAGTGCCTCATTTCTCTTCTATATTAGTAATAAAGTTATAATGATGTATATTCAATAAACTGACAGATAAAATTATGAATGTAAATTTATTTTGCACATGTCTTTCCTTTTCAATTTATTTTGGGTAAATAAGTTCTTTCCCTGCCCCAAGTCCATGATTTAATCATCAGTGTTCAGTAGTTAAAAAAAAACTTGCACTTAATTTCAAATCAGAAAACATACCAAGTTCAATAATCAAAATATCTACTAATGTTAAATATGAAATAGTCTCCAAAAGCTCATGTGTGAGACTATGCAAGAAAGTTTAGAGCTGAAATGATTGGATTATGAGAGCCTTAACCTAATCACTGCATTAGTCCACTGGTAGGGATAACTGAGTGGGAACTGTAGGCAGGTATGGTGTGGCTGGAGGAGGTGAGTCCCTGGGGTGCATGCCTTTTGCTTTATATTTTGTCTCTTGTGAGTTGATTCTGTCTACTTCCTGGTGGTTGTGTTTGATCTGCTCCACTCTGATATTCTTCCTCACCTCAGCACAGAGCAATGGAGTTGGCCATCTATGGGCTGAGACCTCTGAAACTGTGAGCCTCAAATAAAATTTTCCCCTTCTATGTTGCTGCTGACAGGTCATTTTTTTTTTTTTTTTGTATAAAGGATTGAATATGGGTGCTCATGCTCAGCCACAGAGTCACATCTCCAGCCCTTTTAATCTTTTGTTTTTCTTTTTTTAAGACAGGGTCTCACTAAATTGCTTAGGGCCTCACTAAGTTGCTGAGGCTAGCTTTGAACTCACTATTCTGCCATAGCCTCCTGAGCATCTGGGATTACAGGCATGTGTCACCATGCCTGGCTTCTCGTCAGGTCTTTTAGCTGTTTAAAACATGTATTAATCAAAGTTTCTTCTTGGTTTAAATTAGAGGCATTTCTCAACTCAAGCATGAAACTGTTATAGTTCCAAGATTCGTTGGGAGGAGAAACTGGTTGATTTCTAATTTTTTCTCATCTAGTGTTTCCATTTATGACTTCTTGAAGCCGGAAGCATGAAGGGTAAAGCAGTGTGGGAGCAAGACGGGTCCTTCAAGACAGAATTGCCAAGGTGACTGGAAGTTAGTGCCCTCTGAACATAACAAGTGCTCAAAGATCACTTTCAGGTGCTACCTGCTGTCTAAAGATCTCAGGTAACCTTTTTGCAGTGCCTACTGTTTGGTTGGAATTGGTACTCTGATAAAAATAAAATCCATCTTGTCTCCAACCTTCTTTTCAGATATGTATAGGGATCTAATAACTCTCTTCATTCTTTTTGCAGTACTGGGGATTGAAACTAGGGACACTCTACTACTGACCTACATCTCTCTTCATTTTCAATTTTGTTTGTTTTGTTTTTTGTTTTGAGCCAGGGTCCCATTAAGTTGCTCTGTTGGGCATCAAATTTGTGATTTACCTGCCTTAGCCTACCAAGTTACTGGATTACAGGCCTGAGCTACCATACTTGGCCTTAGTAACTCTCTCTCTCTCTTTTTTTTTAATGGGGAAATGTATTTATTATCAAATATAAATATATCTGAATTGAGGATTGAGAAGGACTAATTAAACAAGAAATAAAAAGAAAAACAACAAATTTGACAACATTAAGATGTAAGACAGGAATTAAAACACTGTAAACAAAGCCAAATACCCGAAACTGAAGGATGATATTTGTAACCTAAATAATAGCCAAAATATTAGTACAAACAATATATAAATCATTCCTATAAATAAAAACACAAAGGATAAAAAATCCAAGGGAGAAATTGGCAAATAATATAAAAAAGAAATTCATTAGAGTGGAAGAATAAGTGACCAATAAACATAGAAAACATCTAAAATTAATTTAAAACTAGAAAAATGAAAAAAAATTTTGTATGTTAACCTTTTGATAAATACATTTTAATTTTTTTCCATATTTAATTTATTTATTTGTTCTGTTTAGGTTTACATGGTAACAGAGAGCAGTTTGATTCATTGTACACAGATGAAGGATAACATTTCATTTCTCTGGTTGTAAGTGATATAGAATCACAACATACATGCAGTCACACATAAAGTTAGGGTTATGATGGCCATTATACTCCACCATCTTTACTGTCCCCATGCCCCCTTTCCCCTTACACCCCAGTGAACAGAGTTCCCCCATTGTTCCCGTGACTTCCCCACATTATAGATCAGCATCCACTTATCAACGAGTACATTCGGCATTTGGTTTTCTGAGATTGGCTTACTTCACTTAGCATAATATTCTCCAACTCCATCCATTTACCTGCAAATGCCATAATTTTATTCTGTCTTATTGCTGAGTAATATTCCATTGTGTATATATACCACAGTTTCTAAAATCCCAATGTCATTCCTTATAGAAATAGAAAAGGCAATTGCGAAATTCATTTGGAAGAATAAGAGACCCAGAATAGCCAAAGAAATCCTTAGCAAGAAGAGTGAAGCAGGAGACAACACAATACCTGACCTGAAATTATACTACAAAGCTATAGTAACAAAAATGGCATGGTACTGGCACCAAAATAGATGTGTAGACCAATGGTATAGAACAGAAGACACAGAGATGAACCCACTTACATACAGCTACCTTATACTAGACAAAGGAGCCAAACACGTACACTGGAGAAAAGATCTCCTGTTCAACAAATGGTGCTGGGAAAACTGGAAATCCATATGCAGCAAAATGAAACTAAACCCCTATCTCTCACCATGCACAAAATTGAACTCAAAGTGGATCAAGGAACCAGGAATCAGACCAGAGACCCAATGCCTAATAGAAGAAAATAATAGGCCCAAATCTTTACCATGTCAGATTAGGGTCATACTTCCTTAACAAGACTCCTACAGCACAAGAAGTAAAATCAAGAATCAACAAATGGAATGGATTCAAACTAAAAAGCTTCTTCTCAGCAAAAGAAATAATCAATGAGTGAACAGAGAGCCAACATTCTGGGAACAAATCTTTGCCACACACACATCCAATAGAGCACTCATCTCCAGGATATATAAAGAACTCAAAAAGCTTAACATCATAAAAACTGACAACCCAATCAATAAATGGGCCAAAGAGCTGAACACAAACTTCACAGAAGAAGACACACAATCCATCAACAGACATATGAAAAAATGTTCAACATCTCTAGCAATCAAAGAAATGCAAATCAAAACTACCCTAAGATTTCATCTCACGCCAGGCAGAATGGCAATTATCAAGAATACAAACAACAATAAGTGTTGGCGAGGTTGTAGGGAAAAAGGCACACTCAAACATTGTTGGTGGGACTGCAAATTGGTACAACCAATCTGGAAAGCAGTATGGAGATTCCTTAGAAAACTTGGAATAGAACCACCATTTGAGCCTGCTCTCTCTCTTCTCGGTCTATACCCAGAAGACTTAAAAACAGCATACTACAGTGCTGCAGCCACTTCAATGTTTATAGCAGCTCAATTCACAATAGCTAAACTGTGGAACCAACCTAGACGCCCTTAGTAACTCTCTTTGAAATCTGGCATCTATTATTTTAATGCTTCAATAGAAATTGCAGCAGAAAATATTCCATTTTGAGATCCTGTTCCAAGAATATTTGACTGCACCACGGACTTGTTCATGTCACTTTTGCATTTGTTTTATTCAGTGTTAACTCCTAAAAGGGGAAGGCAGTTTTTCAGAAAAGTGGAACTAAGTTATTATATATTAGCCATGTTTGAAAGTGAAGTGTACCTTTCACAAATCTTACCTTGCAACATTTCATTTTTCTTTTTCTCGTTCCCAGGACCTCATACATGCTAAGCATGAGTTCTACCACTGAGCTACCCTTCCAGCACCCATTATTATTCTTATGATGATTCCATGAGTTACAAATGGATTTAGCTTCATGAATTTAGTCACTAGCAAGACTGAACTTCTTTGCGTGTATTTTCCAGAAGTCTTTCTCTTCTCAGGTTTTATCTAACTCTGCATACTTGTCCACATGCTGAGATAGTAAATTTGCTTAATGCCATAAATACATTTATGTAAAATAATATATAGCACAGTATAAGTAGCAGGTATACTACTTAATATTAATTAATGACTCTTTAACCATCACTCAACGTAAGAACTAAAGAATAACCAAGAATGAATGGAACTACCATTTGCCCCAGTTATCCCACTCTTCAGTTTATACCAAAAGGACTTAAAATCAGCATACTACAGTGACGCAGCCGTATCAATGCTGTTTTTTTTTTTTTTTTGGTATTGGGGATTAAACTCAGGGGTACTTGACCACTAAGCCACATTCCCAGCCCTATTTTGTGTTTTATGTAGAGACAGGATTTCTCTGAATTGCTTAGCTCCTCGCCATTGCTGAGGCTGGCTTTGAACTCGTGATTCTCCTGTCACAGCCTCCCAAAGTTCTGGGATTACAGGTGTGCACCATGTAATGTTTAGAGCAGCTCAGTCACAATAGCCAAGCTATGGAACCAACCTAGGTGCCCTTCAACAAATGAATGGATAAAGAAAATGTAATACATATACACAATGGAATATTACTCAGCCATAAAGAAGAATGAAATTGTGGCATTTGCCGATAAATGGATGGAACTGGAGACTATCATGCTAAGTGAAATAAGCCAGTTCCCCAAAAATCAAAGTTGAATGTTCTCTGTGGTATGTATATGCTAACTCACAATAAGGAAGGATAGGGAGGGGAAGAATAGAATTTCATTGGATTAGACAAAAGGGAATAAAAGGAAGGAAGGGGAGATGGGAATAGAAAAGACAGTAGAATGAATCAGACATAACTTTCCTTTGCTCATCAATGAATATACAACCAGTGTAACTCCATATTATGTGCAACCACAAAAATGGGATCCTAATCAGAATGGGTTGTACTCCATGTATGTACAATATGTCAAAATACACTACTATCATATATATCTAAAAATAACAAATAAAGAAGAGAAAAATCTAAGTCAAACTGCTTAGACAAAAATATCATTCTTTCATATAACATGTAGGGAAAATCTATTGTTGGTGACCTAGAGCTTCCATGTCAATATCAACAGTCCAGTTGTTGTTCATTGTTGCGTCTGCTGTCCAAATGGTGCGCTCCATATGCTTACTTCTAGGTCTGGTCATAGACAGGATGCCCCTTGCCACAGGATTTCAGGTTGCCTTGATCACATGGGGCAGCAAGGAAAGTGAAAATATCTCCTCCTTATCCTTTTTTATAGTCTGATTGGGTTAAATTAACTCATATTATGTCTCTCTGAAACAACAACCAGCACTAGAAATCCTTGTACTCTTTCCATGTAGGGCCCAGACCTGGATTCTAACAGTGAATGTGAGATTACTAATAATACCTTTCATTAATCAGAACTCAAGACTTAAATCACAGTCCATTACTGCTATAAAGAAATGACCAACACAGGGGGTGTTAAGAAGCTGCTTTGCTGTGTGCTTCCATAAAATTCAGTAGGACTCCTTGCTATCTTATGTTGAAAATGTCTTTACATTTTTGCCTGTGTTCTCACCTGATGGAACCAAAGCTCTTTAATGGAAGGAATGATTTCTTTCTTATCCAGGTCTTAGCACTGTTTTATAATAAGGTACTTCATGGATGTTTATTAACTGAAGCAAATAGCTTTCCAAATTTCATTTAAGCTGTTATTTTTTTAATGTTTTTTTTTAGTTGTTGATGGATCTTTATTTTATTCATTTATTATTTATATGTGGTGCCGACGATTGAACCCAGTGCATCACGCATGCTAGGCAAGCACTCTACCACTGAGCTACAGCCCCAGGCCCATTTAAGCTGTTATTTAAAAAATATTTTGGAAATAGAATAAGCCACTTATTTTTTGAAATAATCACATTTTCATTAGTTTTGTTTTGAAATCTATTCATAGGCTATGTTTTACTGTGTGATTTTCTTATGTATGAATAAGATAAGCATGCTATATTCATTTCTATGGTAAAGAGGGAATATACAATGTTTCATAACATAGAACTTGTGTCAATGTACTATGTGACTTTCGAATAACTTACTATCACAAGAAATAAAATATTTATATTTTTGAATTATTTGGTATTATGAGGTAGCAGAAGTGCTATTTACACTAAAGCCATGTAAGAGAATTTTAAGTTTTGGGGGGATTAAAAACATTTTCTCAGGTCCAAATATGCTTTTAGATGCTCATGTTAAACTATTTGTAACACTGTATGTCCTCTACTTAAATTTTATTTGTGAAACAATATCTATTTAGTTTTCATATCTACTGGAGGAAGTGATGATCTACTTATTTAAGACTAAGATGTACAGGCTTCAGTTAGGATTGGTATATAACTACTGGCATGTTGGAACATGTATATCCTGTGAGAGCATGAGGAACACATGTTGCAGAATTTGTAAATCATTATGACCAATTTTATTATAATTAAATAAATTAAAATTGCCTCATAAGTTTGTTTCAGTTTGATTCCTAATATTAATATAATTTCAAAAATAAGTATATAAAATTTTCAAAGAGGTCTATTTTAAATTTTTCAATACTCATAAGAATTTGTAGACATCCCAATGTACAAAATAACAGGTCAAACACTGATAATGCAAAGATGAATATAACAGTCTCCATTGAAGGAATTCAAAGTCTACTAATGAAAATGAAAACAGTGAGATAATCTAGTTCATTAGCATACTTATAAAAATCTAGTTATGCAGGAAACATTGTTGAATCATAGAGACAAGAGTGAACAAATTCTGAGGGAGTTAACAATGTATTTCTGATGGTGATAAAACCTTTGTTGAAACTTATATATGTCTACTTTTCTTCATAAGTATTATTCAGTTATTGAATAAAAATTAATTTGAATATGCATGGCATTTCACTACAAAATGCAATGCAAAATATGCTGGTGAAATCTTTTTCAATTAGGCTAAAGAACAGGAAATAAATGAACAGATTTTCATATTGTTCAAGTGCTCTGGAACAAAATGATTTCTTGATTCTCAAGTTTTATTAAGATATTTAGATGAGCAGTCAGTCATATAAATTAATAAATATGTGAAGGGTTGGAGATGGCCAGAAATAGAATAAGGAAGGGCATAAGAGCTAATAAATGTAAGGTGAAGAAAACAAACAAATGTTAAAAAAAAAGTTAGTATTGTTGAACATTTATTTTAAAGAGAGAGAATTCTTAAATTGAGGTCGGGATGGAACAAGTTGAGGCTAATAAATGCAAACAAAATAATTATTTTACATTGCTTTGATTTAGGAAATCAAAATTCTAAATCAATGCAAAAATGGTTCATATACTAGAGTCACACAAACTTTGCTTCCCTAGTTAAGTGTCTTAAATACTGTGTATTTCTGAATAGTCTGTTTTGTTATTTCTATCCTTTGAGATTAACCCTGTACTAAAATAATGTTTGTTTACATGTTATTTTACATTCATTTCCCTCAAAATCTGATAAATTTAATTCTAAAGGTAATAGATTTATTGCTATCTAAAATGTTTCATGCAGTAAGATCACAGCTTTTATATGTAGTTCTGTTTTAATGCCAACTTTTGACTGCTGTTATCCTTAATATATATTGTCTTTAGAGATTGAAGAACACTTTGAAGAAAGTGTTCTAATTTTACTTCTAAAACCCACAATTTTGCCAAATGTGGGAAACCTGATAGCATAATTTGTGGTAATAGGGGATGGTGTTCATGCTGACCCTGTTTTAAAAAAAAAATCCAAAAACAATTTCAGATAAATACATTGATTCATTCACTGCAATATACTATCCTTTGTATGTACTATATAAGCAGATTTTGACTTCTAGAAATTTAATTGTATAATTTATTATTTACAGTCATGCTATGTACTAATATCATGAGACTACCATATTTTTGTTAAATTTCTTTAGTCATTCTATTTTATGTAGTTCATATAACTCTAAAACGTAACCTCTTTTAGATCTGAGGCTGGAAGGACATAAAAATGAAATGGAAAGAATAAAGTTAGATGAAAAATTGGTAGCAAGGAAGGAGAATATGGAAAGAAGAACAATGGAAAATCTATTCTAGCTATAAAGTATAAGCTTATTTTTTTCTTCTTATTTACTACATAGCTCTAATAATAATTTCCATAGAGCATTTCTCAAATTTTTTTCAGCAATATTGTTTGAATAAGATTTTCAGTTTTCTGGGT
>PVHX01015800.1:0-45382 GCA_004024805.1 Geosciurus inauris
GGCCGGCGCCGAAGCCACGCCTCCCGGCTACCGCTGCCTCCCGGTGATCCTGTACTCACACATACACGAGCGAAATTCCTGTGTGGGATGTTGAGCCACAGAATGATGCCAGGAAGCTGGCTGGAAAACGGCGCCTCCACCACTTCCAGCCCCGGTCCTTGAGAGCCTAGCGCAGAGTGGACTGTCTAGGCCGCCATCTTGGAACCGCCCCCCAGAAGTAGCATCTTGATATGGCTGCCTTTTATCATTTTTCGAAGATCAACTCAAAATTTTCCCTACTAGAGATTTTATGTTGCACTGGCAAAGCATTTGTATATATTATTCATTTAAGAAAGATGCCAAATTCTATTGCAGAATGATTAGGGCAGTAAAATATTAGTGTATATTCTGTGGAAATAACTAGGATGTTATGAAAAAGTTCCATTTCAATAATGATCCCATTTTAATAATTGTCCAGATATATAATCTTAAATTCTAAGGACCTGTATGATTGGCTGGTTTAGGTCATCTTATGCTGTCCTTTCCTCAAACGTTACCTTTAAGTAGCCAGTATGTTTATTGTGGGACCAACATATAGTCAGGTTCCTACCGTAGCCAGTATACTTAAATCCAGTCACATGGATGGGTGTAATATAAGTATCTGTAAAACCATTCATCATATGAGTATCATCAGTAATACTGGGATGGATTCCCTAGTCCACATTGCTAGGTACATTAAAGGTGAGTCTGGGGAACAGGTCAATTGAAGTCTTTCCATGGATTTTACTTACCTGACGGCTTAACACATGGCTACTAAACATTGTGATTGGAGATTTACCTTCCTGTGTCAGGTTTTTCAGCTGTCTCCATGATGACAGGTTGATTTTTCTGGAAATATACAAGTATAAATCCTATCCTTTGAAATATAATTTATCCTATTGTTCCATGTGTTGGTCAGCAGCAGTGAGACTTTTAGTATCACAATTTAAAGAAATTTTTAAAAAATAATTTTATGAGATTTAGTGGGGACATGTAGGATTCTGTTTTCCCCCTTTTTATTATTCAAAATTGAAGAAAAATGTTGATATAAGTCAGAGCATTATTAGGCTTATATTGGACACAATGGCCTGGTATTATAAAAGTATTTAAACAATATGAAATGACTCAATAAATATTTTTATGTGGCCAAGAAAATTGACAAATGTTGCTTGTTAGGCATGTGAATATCTTTGAAGTCAGTGTTATTGAGCTGAAAAGGGCATTATGGTAAAAATCTATTTTTTATCAAATATAAGATTTGATTTTTTCTCTAGTAATAGGCTAAGAAACAGATTGTAAAATGGAATCAGTACATTAAATATTGGTGGGTAGAAGTGAATCAAAAGTATTAAGACAGGAATTGCATAAATTATTTTTTAAAAAGAATTTTATATGGCATTGATTTAGCAATGACAGCTTAAGGGACTTATGCTAAAATAATTTTATGTATAAAGATAACTATATGAATATGTTTAATAATTCTCTTTTTAAGATAGTAAGGTTAACTCAAATGTTCAACATAAGGTTTTGGATAAAAGAACTATATGATAAGAAATTTGGCATAACAGCATTGTTGTAAAAGAACATTAATCATGTATAATTTTAAAATAATTTTTATGTTTTGAAAATATCAGTATAATCTAATACTTATAAAATATGTATATCTATATGTATAGAAAACAGTTTAGAAGGCTATGTACTAGATATTAACAGCAGTTATCTATGGACAGTAGAATTTTAAGAGATTATTATATATACTTTGTAATTTTTGTAGCAATGGGTCTCTTGGCAAAAGTTAGGTGTTTTAATCTTGAAATTAATCTTACTCATTTGAATATCAGTCTACAAATTTTTGCATGTAATCTTATGGGTCCATACTAACTGCTTGACAAACCAAAGTAGGAAATGGACAAATTAAAAGAACCTTTAGTCCCTTCTTGGGGGAAGGTATTAAAATATCTTTATACCTTATAATGTTACCCTTTAAATAAGCTAGTGTCTCTCAATTATCTTTTAAAAATATAGCTAAGTTTACTTCTCATTGTAGAGAGTAACATAAAAGTTTTACAATATATTTATATAATTATAGAAGATTAAATCATATAATTAGATTTTTAATTATTTGGTCATCACTGTATGGATTGGTAATAGACCCTTAAATAAAACTTTAGTTTGGAAAGCATCGGCTTAGTAAAATATTCTCTTAAACCTTATACTTTAAAGATATATATTTAGAAAACAGAGATACAATTGATATATAAGAATTAATGATAATTGTCCTAATTATGTTGATGTTTTCAAATCAATCAAATTTAGCTTTTAAAGAGAAGTTTAAACTTTAGAATTTAAGGTGTATTTGAAAATAATTATTATTTAACCAAAACTGTATGAATCTTAATTTCTTTAAAATGAGTCTCTTTTTTAAAAATAATAAAGCTTACCAGGCATAAAAGATTAATTTATATTTTGATTTACATTAGTATATTAATATTTAATCTTAGGGGAAAGCCTTAAATATTTTTTATTTTTCCATGTATTTATAACCAAGTTAGTTACATATAAAGTTGTTTTCTACCTAATCAAACCTTCTATATCACTCACTTAGACCTTCCTATATATAACCATACAAAGATTTTTCTATCCAGAAGATCTTTTTCTTCCTATCATCAAAGTGTTCAATACATAAAGGCCTTTTTATCCAGAAATGTTTTCTTTCATCTTTCTAGAATTCTCCATTTTTCTTTCCTTTTTGTAGATGCACTTATTTCTTTCCTCCAAGGATTTTTCAATCATTTTTTCCTCTCTGTGGAATCCTCTTTTTTGAATACATTCTGTAACAATCCCTGTAAATTTTTAAATCTAGACAAGTTATTGTTTTTTAATATGGACAAATATTCCAATTGAAGAGTAGTCAAAATTTTTGGATACTTTTTTATATAGAATTATATCTGCTTATCATTTTATGAAAACATAAACAATATTTAGAGGTTAAGATTACTTGATGTTATATATAATAGGTAGCATCTTAACTTTATAAGTCAATAAGTATCTCCTGAAATAAGTGTTTATGTAATTAATTACATTTAGTCTAGATTTAATGTATTTATTTTTTACTGTAGAAAGCAGGGCATCAAGTAAATGCAAATAACAATATGAGTTATGTTTTTCCTCTTGAAGAAAAATTGTTAGAAGTAAATATATATATATATATATATATATATAGAGAGAGAGAGAGAGAGAGAGAGAGAGAGATAGATAGATAGATAGATATAGATACAGAGATAGATAGATAGATAGATATTAGTTATCCTAGGAATTAAAAACTATATAGATCGAGTTCCACGCCAGAGTTCCTGTCAACCACCAAAGTTCCTGCTGACTAGCAGGAGCACAGCCCAGAGCCCAAGACCACCTTCAGGGACCACCCAGGGAATCCAGCCAAGGCCACTCCCACTGCCATCTTGAGTTACCTCCACTACTGCTGCCACCATCTTTAGTGGCAGTAGTGTCCATCTGCGGTCACCAACTGCAGACTAGAAGTGAACTCCAAGGTGAGATACATGTAATCTGTAATGTCACTACAAGATTATAGGATAGAAACTACAATACCTTAGATTGGCATTACAAGAAAGGATGATACATAATCAACATGAAAAAATAAGGGAAGAAAGTGCCCCAAATAAACCTAGATACTACAATAATAGAATTCATTGACAGCACAGTTGATGAAATGTCAGAGAAAGAATTCAGAAGGTACATAATTAAAATGATCTGTGAATTAAAGAATGACATAAGCAAGCAAATACAGGCAAAAATTGATCACTCCAACAAGGAAATAAGAGAGCAAATAAAGGCAACCATTGATCACTCTAACAAAGAGATAAGAGAGCAAATACAGATAGCAAAAGATTACTTTAAAAAAGAATTAGAGACTGTGGAAAAAATCCAATCATAAATTCTTGAAATGAAGGAAACAATAAACCAAATAAAAAACTTGATAGAATCACCAGCAGACTAGATCACTTGGAATACAGAACCTCGGGTAATGAAGACAAAATATACTATCTTGAAAATAAAGTTGACCATACAGTGAAGATGGTAAGAAACCATGAACAGAACATACAAGAATTATGGGATACCATCAGAAGACCAAATCTAAGATTTATCGGGATAGAAGGCACAGAATTTCAAACAAAGGAATGCACAATCTCTTCAATGAAAGAATATCAGAAAATTTCCCAAACATGAAAAATGAAGTGGAAAATTAAATACAAGAGGCTTACCAAATGTACAAAAGTACAACATATCTACACCAAGGCACATTATAATGAAAATTCCCAGCATACAGGATAAGGATAGAATTTTAAAAGCCAAAGAGAGAGAAATCAGATTACATATAAGGGGATACCAATTCAGATCTCAGCAGATTTTTCAACCCAGACCCTAAAAGCTGAGAAATCATGGAACAACATACACCAAACTCTGAAGAAAAATGGATGCCAACCAAGAATCTTATATCCAGCAAAACTGAGCTTCATATTTGATGATGAAATATAAACCTTCCATGATAAACAAAACTTAAAAGAATTTACAGCAAGAAAGCCTGCACTACACAGCATTCTTGGCAAAATATTCCATGAAAAGGAAATGATAACCAACAATGAAAATATACAGGGAGGAACTACACACACACAAAAAAAAGCCAAAGGAGAAACCAAGTCAAGGTAAAAACCAAAAATAAACCAAAATGACTGGGATTACAAATCATATTTCAATAATAACCCTGAATGTGAATAGCCTAAACTCATCAGTTAAAAGACATAGACTGACAGATTGGATTAAAAAAAAAAAAAAAAGACTCAACAGTATGCTGCCTTCAAGAGACTCATCTCACAGGAAAAGACATCCACAGACTCAAAATAAAATGATGGGAAAAAACATATCACTCACATGAACCATGTAAACAAGCAGGAGTTTCCATCCTCGTATCAGATAAAGTGGGCTTCAAACCAAAGATAGTGAAAAGAGATAAAGAAGGGCATTTTATACTTCCTAAGGGAATCATACATCAACAAGACATAACAATCATAAATATCTATGCCCCAAACAATGGGGCATCTATGTAGATCAAAAAAATCCTTCTCAACTTTAAGAATCAAATAGACCAAACACAATAATACTTGATGACTTTAACACAGCTCTCTCACCACTGGATAGATCTTCCAAATAAAACTAAACAAAGAAACCATAGAACTCAGTAAAACAATCAATAATTTAGACTTAACAGACATAGAGTATTTCATCCATCCACGAGTGAATACACTTTTTTCTCAGCAGCATGGGGATCCTTCTCCAAAATAGATGATATGTTATGTCACAAAGCAAGTCTTAGCAAATACAAAAAAATAGAGATACTACCCTGCATCCTATCTGACCACAATGGAATAAAATTACAAATCAATGACAGATTAAAAAATAGAAACTACTCCAACATCTGGAACTAAATAATACTCTATTGAATGATATATGGATGACAGAAGACATCAAGAAATAGATTAAAAAAATTCTTAGAGGTAAATGAAAACTCCAATACAACATATCAAAATCTCTGGGACACCATGAAGGAAGTATAAGAGGAAAGTTCATTGCATTAAGATTGTTTATTAAAAGAAGAAAGAGTCAACAAATAAATGACTTGACTCCACATCTCAAAGCCCTAGAAAAAGAAGAACAAACCAACACCAAAAGAAGTAGAAGACAGGAAATAATCAAAATTAGGGCTGAAATCAATGAAATTGAAACAAAAGAAACATTCAAAAAATTGACAAAATAAAAATCTGGTTCTCTGAAAAAATAAACGAAATTGACAAACCCTTAGCCACCCTAATGAAAAAAGGAAAGAGAAAACCCAAATTACTAAAATTCATGATGAAAAAAGAAATATCACAAGAGACACTACTGAAATACAGAGGATAATTAGAAACTATTTTGAAAATCTATAATCCAGTAAAATATAAAACTCTGAAGACACTGAAAAATTTCTAGAGGCATATGACCTACCCAAACTGAACCAGGAGATCATATACAACTTAAACAGATCAATTTCAAGCAAGGAAATAGAAAATGCAATCAAGAGCCTGCCAACCAAGAAAAGCCCAGGACCAGATGGATTCTCAGCCAAGTCTACAAGACCTACAAAGAAGAATTAATACCAATACTCCTCAAAATATTTTATAAAAGAGAAAAGGAGGGAACCCTTCCAAACTCATTCTATGAGGCAAGTATCACCCTGATACCGAAACCAGACAGAGACACATCAAAGAAAGAAAATTTCAGACCAATATCCCTGATGAACATAGATGCAAATATTCTCAATAAAATTCTGGCAAATCATATACAAAAACATATCAAAAAAATAGTGCACCATGATCAAATGGGGTTCATTCCAAGGATGCAAGGTTGGTTCAACATACAGACATCAATTAACGTAATTCATCACATCAATAGACTTAGAGATAAGAGTCATATGATTATATCAATTGATGCAGAGAAAGCATTTGACAAAATACAGCACCCTTTTATGTTCAAAACACTAGAAAAACTAGGGATAGAAGGAATATACCTCAACATGATAAAAGCTATCTATGCTAAACCCAAGGCCAATATCATCCTAAATGGAGAAAAATTGGAAGCATTCCCTCTAAAAATGGGAACAATACAGGGATGCCCTCTTTCACCACTGCTATTCAACATAGTCCTTGAAACACTAGCCAGAGCAATTAGATAGATGAAAGAAATTAAAAGGATATGAATAGGAAAAGAAGAACTCAAGCTATCATTATTTGCTGATGGCATTTTATATTCTATACTTAGAGGATCCAAAAAATTCCACCAGAAAACTCGTAGAATTAATAAATGATTTCAGCAAAGCAGCAGGATATAAAATCAACACCTATAAATCAATTGCATGTCTATACATTAGTGAAAACCCTCTGAAAGAGAATTAGGAAAACTATCCCATTCACAATAACCTCCAAAAAATAAAATAAAATACTTGGGAATCAATTTAACAAAAGAAATGAAAGACCTCTATGATGAAAACTACAGGACACTAAATAAAGAAATTGAAGAAGATGTTAGAAGATGTAAAAATCTCCCATGATCCTGCATAGGCAGAATTAATATTATCAAAATGGCCATACTACCCAAAGCACTTTATAGATTCAATGTGATTCCAATTAAAATCCCAATGTCATTCCTTATAGAAATAGCAAAGGCAATCATGAAACTCATTTGGAAGAATAAGAGACCCAGGATAGCCAAAACAATCCTTAGCAAGAAGAATGAAACAGGAGGCATCACAATACCAGATCTTTAACTATACTACAAAGCTATAACAACAAAAATGGCATGGTACTGGCACCAAAATAGACAGGTAGAATAGAAGGCACAGAGACAAACCCACTTAAATGCAGTTATATTAGACAAAAGTGCCAAACACATACATTGGAGAAAGATAGCCTCTTCAACAAACGGAACACGGAAAACTGGAAATCCATATACAGCAAAATGAAATGAAACTAAATCCCTATCTCTCACCATGCACAAAATTCAACTGAAAGTGAATCAAGGACCTGGAAATTAGACCAGAAACCCTACACCTATCTGAAGAAAAAAATAGGCCCAAATCTTTATCACATCAGATTAGGACCTTATTTCCTTAACAAGACTCAAAAATCAAGAATCAATAAATGGGATAAATTCAAACTAAAAAGCTTCGTCTTGGCAAAAGAAACAATCAATGAAGTGAACAGAGAGCCTACATTCTGGGAGCAAATTTTTGCCACATGTACATCAGATAGAGCACTAATCTCCAGGATATATAAAGAATTCAAAAAACTTAACACCAAAAAAACAAACAACCCAATCAATAAATGGGCTAAGGAGTTGAACAGACAACTCTCAGAAGAAGATATACAATTGATCAACAGACATAAGAAAAAATCTTCAACATCTCTAGCAATTAGAGAAATGCAAATCAAAATATCTCACAGCAGTCAGAATGGCAATTATCAAGAATACAAACAACAATAAGTGTTGGCAAGGAGGCACACTCATACATTGCTGGTGGGACTGCAAATTGGTACAACCAATCTGGAAAGCAGTATAGAGATTCCTTAAAAAATTGGAATGGAACCACTATTTGACCCAGCAATCCCACTCCTTGGTCTATATCCAAAAGACTTGAAAATAGCATACTACAGTGATGCAGCCACTTCATTGTTTATAGCACCTCAATTCACAATAGCTAAACTGTGGAACCAAACCAGATGCCCTTCGATAGATGAATGGATAAAGAAACTGTGGTATATATACAGAATGAAATATTACTCAACAATAAAAGAGAATAAAATTATGGCATTTGCAGGTAAATGGATGGAGTTGGAGAATATCATGCTAAGGGAAGTAAGCCAATTCCAAAAAACCAAAAGCTGAATGTTCTTTCTGATAAGTGGATGCTGATCCATAATGGGAGAAGGGACATGGGAAGAAGGGAGGAACTTTGGTCTAAGAAGAGAGAGGAGGAAGTGGGCATGAGGACAGTAAGACATGAGGATGGTGGAATGAGATGGACATCATAGCCCTAGCTTCATGTATGACTGCATATACGATGTGATTCTATATCATGTACAACCAGAGAAATGAAAAGTTGTGCTCCATCTGTGTACAATGAATCAAAATGCATTCTGCTATTATGTGTACCTAAGTAGAATAAATAAAAAGATTGAAGACATTGTTTATTTTTATTTAATTACCCAATTTGTATTGAATCTTACTAAATCATGTGATTTAAAATTATTTGGATCCATTTTTATTTTACTTTATATATTATTAATGCACTCATATATGCAAACTTTGACATCATGTAGTGTAATTAAAATATACTCCTTATGCATACATAATCCTTGTGTATACATATTTATAAATCATAACAAGAAAATTTTGGCAATTATGAAAACATTGTGATATTAAACATTTTGGATTGCTGGCTTTTAGTCTCATGATTGTCAAATCTATCTTTAATCACATCCATAAAATGAAAAAATAATGTGTGAGAAAACATAAGTAAAACATCTTTTATCGCTGTAATAATTTTGTAACTCTTCCATAAGAAGAAAGAGGATGCAACTGCAGTCTCCACATAGCTGGAGGGCAGGGCCAAAAGACCCACCTGTAAAAGTGCACTTTGTTTGGGAAAGCCAGGAGGCAGAGCTTGGAAGAAGCCCACACAAAAGGAATTCACCATATTGTTGCTGCCATATGTGGCCAGAGTCATTTCCTTGTTCTCTCCATGTGATCTGAAATTTTGCCTGCAGCCCTGGGTTCCCCACCCTGTGTGCTATCTTGTCTTGAGTGTTTCTTGCATCTGCCCATCTGAAGTTAGAATACTGGCAGATCTGGTTGGGCTGGGAGTGGACATGCTAGCTTTGGGCACTCCCAGGCTGGGAGCTTCCATGGCTATGACTCTGGGTCACCTTGGGTACCTTGAATCAAGCCGCTGCTGCCCTTAGAGCTTCCCTGCAGCTTGCACCCTGCCTGGCACTGCCAGCCTGCCCACCACCTCCACACTTGTGTTTGGTCTACAGAGAATAATTTTCACCAGGGGCAGAATTTAGCTAGTGAAGGACCAATCATGGGATAGAATAAATCAAATTAGGTTGCATTTGGTTCCCAAGTTAGTTAGTGTCGCCATCTTTTTTTGCAGCATTCCAAGGAAATAAAGATGCCCAGGGCAGCAGTGGCACCTTGTGCAGGTTAGAGATCCTGCTAGAATCTGTGGTTAGGGTAGTCTGTCTAGCCCAGTGTTTTAAATTTCTGGGGTTACTCAGCTGCATTTTGGTTCTCCCAAGCTAGGCTGCTCTTCAGCAGCCTTTTGTAAGGATTCAGGGGGAGGTGACTGCAGTGGGAAGTTTGTCTGCTCAGTTTAAATTGCCCAAGCACTTCTGACAATGGTAGAAAATGCATCCTTTCTCCCTAATTTCTATTTTAACAAGGATTTTAAGTGTATAGACTTTTTTCTGGAATAGCTTATGCTATTTTATGTTGCTCTGGGTCTCAAAATATACTTCAGATTTCCTCAGCTTTCAGTCCTGGGGGGGTTGTGTCTCATGGTTTTAGGTCCCTAGTCCAGTTCAGCCCCATGTCTGCTTATTGAAGAGGCTCATGATATACACTCATTGAATCTAAGATGCTACCAGATATAAGATAAACTGTTATTTTTCTGTACTATAAAAAAACCCAAAAACATGTTTGATTAAAATAGTTTGATTGTAAGCTGCCTCTCAACTTTACAAGTGTTAAAATGTGAAAACCCAG
This sequence comes from Geosciurus inauris, assembly GCA_004024805.1. Lineage (NCBI taxonomy): Eukaryota > Metazoa > Chordata > Mammalia > Rodentia > Sciuridae > Geosciurus > Geosciurus inauris. Next base: position 10,396 of record PVHX01015800.1, read on the forward strand.
TGTACCTCCTGGAATTGATGAAATACCTATTGCTGGCCTAGGGAACTAGTTGAGGGCATTGTTGTTTTCCTCTGAACTTGCTCTGCAAGGCTTAGGGTTCTGCACAATTGCATGGGGTGGATACTCAAGAACATGGTAGACTGAGCTGGCAAGTGTAAAAACCAGGGGAGCAGAGAGAGTGATGGGCATGTAGTAGATTCATCTGTGGCGGGGGTAGTATTTTAATGTGGCAAGGGACAGAGCCACATATCATCCTGTGAAGAGCACTTGCCACAGGCTCACAGAGGAGTTGGACAGGTAAACACTGCTTCAGGGCTAAATGGCAACCCAGAACTCCTCACACTCTCCTCCCAAACTGCACCCCATGCTTTCAGTCTGTTGACTTGCTCCACACCTCACTTCTAGAACATATATGGTAACCTGTTACTTTTGCCTTTGCCGCAGGGTCCAGTTTTTCCAGAGAAAAAGTTGTATCTGTCTGGTGAAGCCCTTGCTGGTGACCACCGAAGGACAAGGGGATCACTTGGAGCAGAGGCTAACAGGTCAGGGTTAGGGTTAGGGTTAGTGATGAACATATACACCATTTAGAGCACCTTCAGTTCAGGCTGCTGTGTCCTCTGTTGATGATTAAAGGCTAATATTCCCCTTCAAACATAATCCCTTTAAATTACATGTAAGCCCTTTGCTGGAGAGAGGAGGCAGATACTGTACTTATTTCCTTTTTAGGAAGAAAAAAGTAACAACAAACCACACATGATTGGGCACTGAGCGGGAGCATTCTATGGGAACCAAGAGCCTTGACGCTGTCCTACATCAGGGGCTTCTGGGATTCTGGAGGGGACCACCTCTCAATATCTCTGGCCTTTAAGTTTGGGACAAGGTCTCCTTGTTTAACTATAGGCTGGGCATTTGTCTTTCAGCAGCCTAACATGAAATGGTATCCAGGATTTGACTGACATTTTTGTCTCGTCAATTCACTTACGAGAGCTGAAGTGACTTCTTTTCTTATTTAACTTATCTTTCTCATAGTGACTTTAGACCAGCTGATTAATTAGTCATGACTTCCCAGAGCTGTGTTGAAAAATCCTTGATACCCTCCAGGCTCAGATGGACAGAGTCCATGACTGATTAACAATGTCTGCCACAGGCATGGGTATGAGGAAGGGGGCTAGGTCTTGTCATTCTAGTGTGGCACAGGGGTGTTGGTGGATATGTGCACCAGGTGGCTGGATATGTGATTCCAAGAGACATCCCAAACAGAAGTCTCCCAGGTACTTCTGCATAGAAATTTTGTGTCTACCTACTCAAATATCAGACATTTTTCTCTAGACACATGAAACCTCAAAGGAATAAAAGGAGAACAATAGAATAGGAATGGATGCTCACTTCATGAAATTTGTGATCAGGATGTAAACATGAGACATGAACTTGGATAAATTAAGGCACATGTGACAGAAGTCATAAAGGCCTTTGGGCTGTTAGGTGGGGCTTCCAAAGAGAGAGAGATGGTTTCTGCTTAGATTGTTTAAAAGGTTCCTTGGAGGTGGTAGCTTTTAAAATAGGATTTGGTGAATTACAAAATAATATTTCACAGTAATGTAGGATTTCCAAACTGCTTTTGTGTATTTTTATTTTATCCTCACTACAATTTTGTGAAGTAGATATCTGCTTTCTTTCACTGAAGAGAAATCTGAAGCCTAGTGAGATAAAGTACTTTACATGGGGCCACATATGATAACCTTCAGTTCTTGAACAAATCAGTCATTTAAAATCTCTTCAAAGACAGGGAAATAGAAATTGCTTATTCTGTCAGGAAAACCAGAAAAAGTGAAGCATGGCTGGAGTGAAGGGCGTGGAGGGAAGATGCTAGAAATGGAGGCTAGAAAGGGGGAAAAGCCTGAAAAACATGTTGCTGCTGCTGCTGCTGATGATGATGATGATGACGACTGAGTCAATCAAGATTTACTGAGCATATATGAAATGTGCCTAATATGCTTTATCCTGTGTTATTATTGATAGAGACTGGGCAATAAAGAAGCCAGATAAGGTTTCTTATTCTTTAGGTTTACATTTTCATATGAAAAGACATAAAATAGAAAAGTAAAGATAGAGATTTTAAAACATGTGTTCATATTGTATTAAGTTTAAATGGAGGACACATGAGACAAGACAGTCAGAGAAGACCTCTTGGAGACTAGCACTTGTGCAGAGCATTGAAAAAAAAGAGTCAGCTGTGCCAGCAATCCCTGTAGGCAGAAGATCAAAAATGCACACACCCGGAGAAAGAAAAGGGTTTCCAATTTTCAAGAATAAAAAGGAACTAGTATGGTTGCAGTATAACATCAAATAAGACATAAAAGATGAATTTTATGAAATTGGAAATATTAGATTATATTAGACTTTTAGAGAGTGTGAATTCCATATTAGTACAATGGGTGTTTAAGGAGGATATTAAAAGCAACTTGATTAAAGATGACTCTGATTGTTTCAAATACAATTGATGATACAGGGTCAAAGTGATAGCAAAGTAGATCTGTAGGCAAAAACAAGTACTTCAAGAAAAATATGAGGGTGGCTTAGCCCATGATGGCACCATAGTAAAGGACAAAGGAGCATATCCGAGAAGGTTAGTTAGAGAAACAAGATACTATTCTCATTCAGGAGGCTTCCACCTTTGTCACCGAATCGCTTCCAAAGGCTTCAATTCCTAATACCTTCACATTGGAGATTAGATTTCAATGTGTGAATTTGGGGGGCTCGAAATTTTCAACCATTGCCTTGTATAAACAATACCCCATAGGTGTTTGAAAGTTGATTCCAGCTAACACCTATGGAATGGTCAACAGGCAGGCATTTCACTGACCTGATCTGAAATGATTAAGATTTAGTGATTTAACCCAGGAAGAATTTTTTTTTATATTAAAGAACAAAGGATTGGTTAAGTGACACAAGAATTGACAGAAATAGTCATGTCAGTCGGCCTTAAAGGATGTGATTGTTTAAGAGAAGTAAACAGGTCCCTGTTCTCTTTCATGAGCATGATATGTTCTGGCAGTCAAAGAAGCCCACAGAAGTCATGCCATGTTTCTGGGACTGGAGCTGTGGCCTGCTTCCCTCACTACAGTGGGGGGCGGGGGGTGTCTTATTTCTGCTCTTACTTCCAGGCTAGAAAACCTGCCTGAGAACGTCCCGGTGACCCCTTCCTAGTGAGACTTTTATTCACAGAGGGTTCTCACTGGGATGTAGGCAGCTTAGTTACATGTTCTTACTTCCTCCAAGTAATATATGCTTGCATGATAGAATGTAATCTGAGACCGAGGAGGCCAGAAGGAGAGCATGCAACTCTCTCCTCAGCTTTCCTGCTTCCTTACGTTATTTTCAGTGCTCCTGGACAGAGGTCTGCTTCATTTCTTTGTATCTCCAAGTTCCCAGCCCTAACTTCTACTCCATAACAGAAGAGTTTTCTGAAGACACTGATTTAATCTGGGTTGTTCCAACTCAGCACCAACAGGTGAGAAGGTGGCACTAGCAAGGCAGGCTGTGGACACTATGTGAGAACAGGTACAAGGGGTTTTAGAGGTGACCCAAATACCATGTAGAAGCATGGTGTTTACTGGTCTTCCTAAAAAATTGTCGAGAAGGTGCTTGAAATAGATCCATTATACCTTCAAAATTTCAACAAATATATGTTGATTTTCAAGTATGTGAGAGGCCTTTTGCCTGGAAACTTACTTGGGGTGTATATAAACATCAATCCAGTTGGTGAAGACTTATGACTAACCTTTAAACTGGGTAGAGAATCATTTTGCTCTGCCTTCATTGTTTTATTACCTCACTTTTGACCTCTTCATGATACATAAATAGCTATAATTTCCTGCCAACATTTCCTTATTGAGGGTTTCACATTCCATTGCTGGTCATGTGTGTTAGGAAGATGTGATGGGACACCAGGACTCCAGCCTGCCCCCTCTTCACCAGACCATCCCAATGTACAATATTCAGGCTATTCCACTGAGTGACAACAGCAGGCCCTTGGGGACCGGCTCAGCAGCAGGACTTCTGTTGTCAGTGGTTTTCACTGAGGAAACTGAAGGTGACTAACCATTACTTTAAGATCCTAAAGAAAGCACAGGTGTGATTTTAATTAGGACGTTAGAGAATAGGAACAAATAAGGAATATTCACAATGTTGCTGTCTTGTGGCTCTGTGGACACTAAGCAGATTCCTCTGTCAGAATTTGATCTTCATACAAAATGCAAAGTTTTATTTCAGCAGAAATAGTCTAGTCTGGTAGAAGGACTATGGCAGGAATGAAGTTTGCATGATGACTTTGTTTACTATTTTAAACATCCTACTTTCGTTAGGAACTGAAGACAATGATGCCATTCCTGAGTAGTTACCGTGAGTGAGAAATCCGAAGAACTCAGGGCTCATGGGATGCCCGATCCTTCAGAGAAAACAGGCAGCAGTTTCACAGTAGTGTACAGGTCCCTCTGCTTCAATGAGTTGTTTTAGCACTAGTTACTACAATTATGTCCTTCATTTTGAGAGCACTAGAGACTGAGGAATAGGGTGAGGACCTGATCAGTTGGTGCCCTATTGGACAACAACTCATGTGTTTAATCAGGCCATACCTAGTATTTAGCAAAATTGTAGACTAACACAGAGTTCACTCTGGCTGGAAGTCTTAAGCTCTCAGCTGAAAAGAATTCCTGAAATACTGAGTTAACCCTGAAGAAAAATTTTCCTTCTAATTCACCATTTTTATAAATCTGGGGGGAAATTTAGAGACCATTCCAGTTTAATATCTTAGGAGAGTTATATCTGAACATATACTGGTGAATAATCTTTTAAGGACAATTGAAAGGCCATAATGAAAATAAAATAAGGATGCAGGTCTTGGGCTTTCTAGTTCCCTGTTCTTGTGAGGGCCAACGTATACTATTTCTAGTAGTATTAAAAGCTTTCATCCTGTCCTGGGAGATTTCCCAGCCATGTATTTTTTTGTATTTATTTGTTTGAATAAAAGTGACAAATTCATATAAAGCGTTAAAGTCATGGAAGAATATACAATATAAAGTTATTTCTTATTTCTTACCTCAGCTATCCAAGTCATGTTCTATTGTGACCATGGATACTGGTTTCTTTTGTGCTTTTCAGAGGTAGATAATAATATGTGCACATAGATTATGTTCTAAATTCAGTGATAATAGGTAGACACACTTTCTGCATTTTGTTTTTCACTTATGATACATCTTGGAGATGATCTCATATCAATACCAATATAGCTTCCCCTTTCATGTTAGTGAAAATGCAGAGTATTCTTCTGAAAGTATGTCCCAAGGTTTACATTATCAATACCTGATTGTGTCAGTAAGCTCTATGGCACTATGACCATAAAGTCTAAAAAGAACAACAGAGAGAGAGAGAGTTTATTTTGGTCAGAGTTCCAGAGGTTCAGTCCATGGTCAGTCAACTCTATTGCTCTAGGCCTGAGGTGAAGCAGAACCATCATGGTGGAAGAGCATAGCAGAGGAAAGCTGCTCAGCTCATGGTAGCCAGGCAGCAAAGAGACAGAAAGAGAGAGGACACTCAAGGAGCCAGGGACAAGATATAATCCCCAAGGGTACAATCTCAATTACCTACTTCCTCCAGGCATGCACAACCTGTCTACAGTTAATAGCAGTCCATTCAAATTATTAATCCATCCAATGGATTAATCCACTGATGAAGTTACAGCTCTCATCAATGCCTAAAACTCCACCTTTAAACCTTTCTGGATTAGGTATCATGATTTCAAAACATGAGCTTTTGGGAGCCATTTAAGAGCGAAACAATAACACTGACTGAGGGAATTTAAAGTTTAAAGTCTTTTGTCATTACAACATACCATTAACAATGCCCATTTCATCTTGGGTAAGTAGGTCTATAAGAAAAATGACTAAATGGGTAATTACTAGATCAGAGATATCTGCATTCTGATTTTTAATGTATAATAGCAAATATTCACAATCTCAATAGCAAATAAGAGAGGCCACCAATTTCACCAAACCCTTGTTAGTTTAGGGTCCTGGCAAAATTACTCTTCCTTACCCATAAATGAAATGAAACACAAACTTCCTAATTTAATTTTTCACAACTTTTATTGTCAGTAAAGTCAAAAATTCTATCATATCTCTGCTGATTTAGAAATGTGGTTGTCTCTTTTCACAAGAGCTCATCATTAGTTATAATATCATCATGTCTAAAATACAAATTGAAAATGTTTTCTTCATGCTGGCATTTGTCTTTGCTTTACTCAAAACTTTTCTAGGAATAATTTCATTATCTTCTTATTTGTTTCCCACTTCTTTAAATTATTTAACTCAGTTAAAATTAAGTACATTTCTAGGGATGTCAGTCCCTGATATTATTTGAAAACTGCTTTTCATTTATAAACTTTTCATGAATTAAATTGTTATGAAACATATACCTAAATATTGAGCAAGAGTGTTATGCAATTAAGATAAAAAAACTTTATTTTATTATTTCCTTAGGATTCCCTTTGTAATAGATCACATATATTCCTCACTATATCCCAGAGTGCTTCAGCATCAGTTCCTATCCTCAACACAGAAGGAACTAAATCAAGGATCTGTGAGATCAGTGAGGGTTTTTTGGTTTTGGTCTTGTCTAGATCGTCTCGTAGTTGATCAATCTCTTTTCTTAACTTCTCAGCTTCCTTTTGAAATCCTTCAGTCAGAAGTTTTTCTTGGACCTGTAAAAGAGGAGTAGTCCACTTTTGAAAATCCCGTTACTGACAGCCAGAGTTTTATGTTGAACAACTTCAGCAGTTAATCATGTGTCTATTTCTCTAACACCTTAGAATGTTTTTTGATGACTCAAGACATTTACACCTGGATAACGGGACAATCCATAGTCCATACATTTCCTCAGCACCACCTAGCTGTGTTAGAGAGATGTTTTGTTCCAGTCCAAAGAATGCCCTGAGCCATATGATTGCAGAATGGATGCACCCAGCACTCGCTTTCTCCTCTGTGGGCTAGAAACAAAGCAACAGTTGTGGAGCTGCATTGTGGAGGTGAGTGGCCCTGGGAGAGCACTAGAGTTCGGCAGCAGAGAGATGGAGACTTGGTGAACACAGAATCTTGGGATAACAGCATAGCAAGAGAAACAGAATGCCCTTGTACCTACTGCCCAGCACTGAGGGATTAGGAAGTCTCCTCTCGGTGGGAATAAAGGGGAAAAAGTCCCAGCCAACTCCACTGGTGCACATGCTAATATGTTGCAGACATACAATTTAAATAAATAAGAGACCTAGGGTCTACACTTTGGGTTTGCTCTAGAGGAGTCCACTCCATTTTCCAACAAACTCTCAGGGTGCTGAAGCCAGGAGTCCTCTTGAGAAGGGTCCTATTTTCTGAGTTTGCACTGCTCGTCAGATCCCTGCATATTCTCATCTCTGGGACCTCATGGACCTCAGGGGACTGGCTCTGACACAAACTCGCTAAAAGTCCCATGCTATGGGAATGCAGGCTATGAAGCTAAGGGGAGCAGAGGCTGTCACCCTCTACAATCGTCTGATCAGGGAACCAGCCCTCTGAAAAAAGGGAGTAAGCAGTTGCAAGTGGTCTCTCCTGGGTGCCAGGCCTAAAGATGCCAGGATAACCAGATGCCAGATAATGCGGATGCCACTGTTGCCCTCCCAGAACAAAACTATGTGGTTCTAGTGACTGCCCTGACACCTTCACTCCCAGCCACCTGCCTTGAGACCCTTTGCTCAGAATTTTGTCCTGCCTCAGGACACACAGCCTGAGATGTGCCAGAGGGAATCTAAGCCTGGCAAGAGCCACCTTCCACAAGATCTAGCTCTGGTCTGCATATCGCTGAGAGGAGTTTCAGTTAGTTTCATTTGGGTCTTACTGCCTGTGACTCCCTTTTTTCTCATTTGCTATTATTTATTTTTACTTTTATTTAACTTTTCTCTTGGTTTTTTAAATTTAAATTAATTAAAATTTTTATATACATAATAATATTTTCTCTTTTCTGTTGTTTTCCTTGTCTTTATTTTTGTAATTTTTATTATTTTATTTTATTTTTGGATTGAGCCCAGGTCCTTACACAAATTAGATGATTGCTCTGTCAATGAGCTATAAGTGTAGCACATGCCTATAATTTCAATGGCTTGGGAGGCTGAGGCAGAAGTCTTCCAAACTCAAGGTCAGCCACAGCAACTTAACAAGGCTCTAAGCAACTTAGTGAGAACCTGTCTCAATTTTAAAAATAAAAAACAAGGGCTGGAGATGTGTGGCAGTGGCTAAGTGCCCTTGGGTTCAATCCCTGGCTTAAAAAAGAAAGAAAAAAGAAAAGAAAGAAAAAAAAACCCATGAACATACAAAAACCTAAATAGAGAAACAATAAGAAACAATACTGAATCAGTTATCAGTTTTAAAAAAAGTCTCCTCCAAAAACAACTCTGGACTGCATGGTTTCACTGTAGAATTTTACCAAACTTTTAAAGAACTAACACCAATGACTCACAAAATTATTCCACTGAATTGAAGAGAGAGAACCCTTCCAGACTCATCCTTTGAGAACATTATTATGCTGCTACCAAACCTGACAAGGACACACCAAGAAGAGAAAAAAATATACATCGTTTTCCCTGATAAACACACATGCAAAATCTTCAGTCTTCAAAATCTTCAATAAAATACTTGCAAACTGAATTTAATAACACAATAAAATGTTCATACATAATGATTAAGTTGATTTCATTTCAGGGATTCAAGAATGGTTCAACATATCCAATCAATACATGTAATGCATCACATAAATAAAATTAAAAATAAAAATCACCTGATCATCTCAATAGATGCAGAAAATGCCTTAGTAAAATTAAATACACCTTCATGATAAAAGCCCTGAATAAATGAGGTATAGAGGGATCATACCTCAACATAATAAAAGTTGTATATAACAAATCCATAGCCAACATCATACTGAATGGAAGAAAACTGAAAGTGTTTCCTCTAAAGTCAGGAACAAGACAAGGGTATACACTCTCACTGCTCTCATTCAATACAGTGCTAGAAAATGTAGCCATTGCAATTAGACAAGAGGAAAAAAAAAGACATACAAATAGGAAAGGAAAAAGTCAACTCTATGTGCAAATGGTATGATTTTATACATACAAAAAACTAAAAAGACTCCACCAAAAAACTTTTCTAGACAATAAACAAATTCAGGAAGGTAGTGAGATACAAAATCAATATGCAAAATCAGTAGCTCTTTTATACACCAATAATGAATTTGATGAGAAAGAAATCAGAAAAACAGTCCCATTCAAAATAGCCACAAAGAAAATAAAATAATAAGGAAAATGGAGTAGTAGTAGCCAGTACATATTGACCCCTCCAGGAGACTGAATTAAATCTACAGTTGTGTTCATTGGAGGTATTTGAGGTATGGTTCTTTTTGTACTTTGGTCATACTTTTCTCTCTCCTTGATATTTCATACTTGTCTACCTTCTCTTCCCACTCCCCATTGCTTGTTTTATTGATTAATTTTTTGATAAATGTGCATATTTAATTGTGTTTTGTTCTTTATGGAGCTGGGAATTGAACCCAGAAGAACTTGCCACTGAAGTACTTTCCCACCCACTGTTCCTTTCTGCTTTGAGAAAGAGTCTACCTGGATTGGCAAGGCAACCCTCAGCCCTACAATGTCCCCGCCTCAGACTTCTGAGTGGCTGTGGTTGCACATGATAGTCATTGGGCCTAAATTATTTTGTTAATATAAAATTTGGTAATGTATTAATTGAATTTATTCTTTTTATTCTTTTTGTCTCTTTTCTCACTCATCCCTTTTTGTTCTTTGTCTTAGTCTTTTTAAACAAAGGGTGCTGGAAAACTAGATATCCATATTTAAAAGTATGAAACTAGATCCCTATGTCTCACTCTTCACAAAAGTCAACTCAAAATAAATCAAAGACCTAGGAATAAAACCAGATCTAGAAGAAGACATGGGATCAACATTCAGTCCTACAAGCACAAGCATCAACTTTCTCAGTAAGATCCCTAAAGCTCAAGGAATGCATTCAGGAATTAATAAGCAGCATAGCATTAAATGATAAAGTATTTGCAAAGAAAAGGAAACAAGAGTGTGAATAGAGAGCCTCCAGAATTGGAGAAATCTTTGCTGGCTACACTTCTGACAGAGTATTAATATCTAGAGTATATAAAGGACTCAAAAAACACCACCACAAAGAAGTAACTCAATCTTAAATGGGCAAATGAATAAACAGACATTACTCAAAAGAAGAAAAACAAATATATGAAAAAATGTTCAACATCTTTGACAATTAGGGGAAGGAAAAATCAAAACTACACTGAGATTTCATCTCACTCCCTTGAGAATGACAATCACGGAGAACACAAATAACAATAAATGCTAAGGGCTGAGGTTGTAGTTCAGTGGGAGAGCACTTGCTTAGCATGTGTGAAGCACTGGGTTCAATCCTCAGCACCACATAAAAATAAATAAAATAAAGGTATAAAAATGCAATAACATTTTTAAAAAGCAATAAATGCTGAGAAGAACATGTGGAAAAATGAACAATAATACACTGTTGGTGGGACTATAAATTAGTACAAATACTATGGAGATAAGTATGAAGGTTCTTCAAAAGACTAGGAATGGAACCACCATGTGACCCAGCTATATCACTTCTTGGTATTCAAAAAATTAAAGTCAGTATACTATAGTGATACATGCAAATCCATGTTTATAGCAGCATAATTCACAATAGACAAATTATGTAACCACCCTAGGTGTCCATCAACAAATGAATGGGTAAAGAAAATATATATATACATAGCAGAATTTTACTTATCCATAAAGAAGAATGAAATTATATCATTTGCAGGAAAATGGATGAAACTGGAGAATGTCTTGTCAGTGACATTAGGCAGACTCAGAAAGTCAAGGGTTGTTATATTGTCTCTCAGATATGAAAGCTAGAGAGAAAAAAGGAAAGAAAAGGGATCTCATGAAAAACAGGAGAGAGACAACTAGACTAGAGGTTGGAGATCAGGGGAAGAAAGAGGAAATATGGGGGAACAAATAAACCAAATTCTGCATTATATATATATGAATATATCATATGGATATAATATATGATAATGAATCCCATTATTATGTATAATTATAAAGGAACAATAAACATTAGGAAAAAATGAATAAACAAAATGAAAATTGCTTTTTAAAAAATAATGAATACCAAAAACCTCACTCTAATTTTCTTTAGGAGACTTATTAGCATCAAAAAGGAGACAAGCATCTAAAGCAGGTGCTAAAGCACCAAAAGTAATTGTATTATTCCTTAGACTCAAATGATCTGAGAATACACTGCTCCTGTTTCAACTATACTGAAAACTACCCTTTGATAAGTGCTAATGATGAATGTAAATTTTGTCTTATCCCAAATACTCTCTTTCAGTGTAGTATTGTTGATACTAAGTTGTTAAACTTTAGAAGACACCCTAACAAATTCGCACCTACTTGTGGATGACAGAAACAAGCACCCTAAACAATTAGAAAAAAAGATGCATAGGAATAAACCTAACTAAGGATGTGAAAGACCTCTACAATGAAAATTACAAAACTCTGAAGCAACTGGTGAAGACACTAAAAGGTGGAAAGACTTCCCACATATTCATGATCTGGAAGAATTAATATTGTTAAAATATCCATGAATACCGGGCGTAGTGGCACACACCTATAATTCCAGCAGCTCTGGAGGCTGAAGCAGGAGAATCACGCGTTCAAAGCCAGCCTTAGCAACAGTGCATCACTAGGCAACTCAGTGAGAAGCTGTCTCTAAATAAAATACAAAAAAGGGCTGGGGATGTGGCTCAGTAGTCGAGTATCCTTGAGTTCAATCCCTAGCACGCCCTCCACCCAAAAAAAATATCCATGAGTTTATTTCTCCTCAATTAATTCTGCAAAAATTTTTGATTTTTTACTAAAGTGTTTTTCTGACCCATTATCACCCACCCTATTAATACTAGCAACCTGAATTCTACCCCTAATAATTCTAGCATGTCAATATCACCTAGCTAATCAGTTCTACAAAAACTTCATGTTGCAATGTTAATTCCTTCGAAATATTTTCAATTGTAACATTCACAGCCACAGCATTATATTTTGTATGCTCATCAAAGCAACATTTTTTTTTTTTTTGGAACCAGAGATTAAACTCAGGGACACTCGACCACTGAGCCACATCCCCAGCCCTATTTTGTGTTTTATTTAGAGATAGAGTCTCACTGAGTTGCTTAGCCCCTCCTGGTTGCTGAGGCTGGCTTTGAACTCAAAGCAACATTAATCCCAATGAAGATTAATCACATTACCCAGTGAAGAAACCAAACAGAACAATTGAATATAGGACCTTATTTTCTATTCTACATATTTGATCTCTACAACTTCCTGTAGCATTAATCTATACTGAAAATACAGTAGAATCACTAAAGTTTTTAATTAACCATCACTAAGTGTTATGGTTTGAATGTGAGGTGTCCCCCAAAAGCTTACATGTGAGACAATGCAAAAAGGTTCAGAGGAGAAATGACTGGATTATAAGAGTCTAACCCAATCAGCGAATCAATCCCCTGATAGGGATTAACTGAGTGGTAACTGAATTTGTAGGGTGTGGCTTGAGGAGGTGGGAATTGGGGTGTAGCTTTGGGGTATACATTTGTGTCTGTGAAGTGGAGTCTCTCTCTGCTCTCTGATCATCATGTGAGCTGCTTCCCTCTGCCACACTCTTTTTTTTTTTCGTCAATGCTATGATAAGTTCTTATCACTACTCAGTTTATTCTCTTGATTTTTGCAAGATAAACACACTTCTTATTATCAGCAAATGATAATTTTGTCTTTGCCTCAACAATACATATACCTCATTTCTTTTTTGTTATCTTTTTTTTTCTCCATACCAACAATCTGGTTTTTATTATCTTGTATAAATTTATAACTTTGATATTAGAAAGTAATTATTAATAACTTACATTTAAATTTTTATTTTTTTAATTTATTTATTCTCCTTAGGTATACATGATAGCAGAATGCATTTTGATTCATTGTACACAGATGGAGCACAACTTTTCATTTCTCTGGTTGTACGTGATGTAGAATAACATCATATATGCAGTCATACATGAACCTAGGGCTATGGTGTCCATCTCATTCCACCATCTTTACTGTCCCCATGCCCCCTCTCCTCTCCCTCCCCTTTGACCAAAGTTCCTCCATTCTTCCCATGTCCTCTCCCCCATTATGGATCAGCATCGACTTATCAGAGAGAACATGCAGCATTTGTTTTTTTGGAATTCCTCTGCCACACTCTTCTGCCATGATATTCTGCCTCACCTTGAGCCTGGAGGAATAGAGCCGGCATTCTATGGACTAAGACCTCTGAAACTATGAGCCCAAAAATAAACCTTTCTTCCTCTACAATTGTTTTGGTCAGATCCTTTAGTCATAGCAGCGAAAAAGCTGACTAAAACACAAAGCTACATCACAACCATACTCCTCATCTAACAACATCTTATGATTAACATGTATAAAAGCTTTCATTTAAAAACACACTGTGGCCTCCACCCATGACTATCAAAAGCATAATAGAGGTTCCCATCACCAGATCTGTAGTCCTTGTGGCTGTATTGTGGATACTAGGAGGTTATGGTATAATATAAATCACTACATTCTAAATCCACTAACAGAACTTCTAGCCTATCCATTTTTTATATTATCTCTATGAGGTATAATTATAAAAAAATTTATTTTCTTACATCAGACAGATCAAAAGTCATTAATTACTAACCTGTATATCATATAGCATTAATAATAATTTCAGTTATTCTTATTTAAACACCATGAAGTTTTACAGAAACCATGGCCTTAATTATTGCCTGTGACTTTACACCATCAATTCTATCCTGAATTGCTGACTCAAACTATGAACAAACTATATTATTAACATGAGGATTATAAATACTTCTTCCTTCAATAGCAGCAAGAAGGTTAGTAGCCATTCGTACTAATTTAGCCCTATCATCTATTATTGACCAAATCAGAGAGATGTTTGTAGTTTTATCTTCATTCTGGTGATGTAACCTTAGCATTTGTCTAACAGGACTTAATATGCTTTGACAAACAAAGTGATCTCCAGATTCAATGGCATGAAAATACCAATGACATTCTTCAGAGAAAAAGAAACTTTAATTCATATGAAAGCACAAAAGGCCCTGAATAGACAAAGCAATATTGAGCAAAATGAGCAAAGCTGGAGGCATCACAATATCTGATTTCAAGAGAAATTGATTGCTACACGGCCTTTTGTTGGTTAATGTTAAGTTAAATGCCAATATTGTTGCTACTGTTGCTACACAGCCATAGCAATAATATTGGCATTTAAACAAACATGTAGACCAATGAATAGAACAGAGGACCAGAAATGAATCCACAGACCTTCCCCTTACTGACTCTCAATGAGGATGCCCAAAATTGATACAGTGGAGGAAGGATAGACTCCTCAGCAAATGGCACTGGAAAAACTGAATATCCACATGTAGGAGAATGAAATTGACTCCTCTTACTCTGTACAATAAACAACTCAAAATGGATCAAAGACTAAAGTATAAACCTGAAATTCAGGAACTACTAGAGGAAAACAGCAGAAACACTTTAACAGAGGAAACAAAAGCAAAAGTTGACAAGTGGGATTATATCAAATTAAAAAGTTTCTGCACAGCAAAGGAAACAACATTAAAGAGTCACCTTGCAGCTGGGCGCGGTGGCTCACACCTGTAATCCCAGCACTTTGGGAGGCTGAGACAGGAGAATCGCAAGTTCAAAGCCAGCCTCAGCAACAGCAAGGTGCTAAGCAACTCAGTGAGACCCTGTCTCTACATAAAACACAAAATAGGGCTGGGGATATGGCTCAGTGGTCGAGTACCCCCGAGTTCAATCTCCAGTACCAAAAAAAAAAAAAAAAAAAGAATCACCTTGCATGAAAATCTTTGCCACCTATTCTTCTGACATTGGATTAATAACTTCAAAAATCTTAACAACAACAAAAAACCCCAAGCAATCCAATTAGAAATGGGCAAATGATCTAAACAGATATTCCTCAACAGGGGAAATACAAATGGCCAACAAATATGTTAAAAAGTACTCCATATCTTTAGCTACAGGGAAATTGAAATCAAAACTACCCTTGGACTATAGCTCCTTCGAATTAGAATGGCTGTTATCAAAATAATAATAATGACAAATGCTGGAAAGGATGTGGAGAAATAGGCACACTTACATACGGCTGGCAGGAATGCAAATTAGTACACCTACTATGGAAAACAGTATGGTGGTTTCCCAAAAAACTAAACTTAGAATTTACCATATGATCCAGCTATCCTACTCCTGAGTAAATATCTCATATGTGGAAAAAACAACAACAAAAGTGACCAGGAAGTAGAAGAGGGAATATTAGGGACTAGGAATGGGGCTGGGAGGAAGAGAGAGAGGAAAAGGGTAGAGGAAGGGTTTATGGACCTGATCAATGCACAGTATATGCACGTATGAAAACATCATGATAAATTTAATATTCAGAATTCTCAAATCCTAAAAAAATAGAATTGGCATGCAGATTGAGATCTAACTGATTATCAGTTCCACTGAAGTAACATGCTATGATCTTCTAACAAATAATGGGAAATACCTAGTAGAGAACTGGTTATCAAGCTCCTGGTTGGGACAAAGACTTTAATTTAATTTAGTGGTAGAAAGAATCAGGCTATGGAAATAAATGGAGCAAATTCAGAGCTTTCAAACATCTTCCATTTTATCGCAAGTCAAATGTGATACATGCAGTCCAGATGGATCTAATTTTGATCTCTTTGATGGTTGTGCCAAGAATCCTAAGGACCAGTAGACTAAAATACTATTCAACTTGGACACAGTAAGACCATCATATAATCTCAACAAACCTTAATACATCACCCTGGGAGACAATGTGTACTCTGAATTCTATCAATATCCAAGGTGCTGGAGTCACATAGATTTACAGACTTCCGGAGGATCCAGGTGTATATGAGGAGTTAGTGAAACATGTATCTTTTGAGTTTCCCTTTGAAATCATGCCTACACTGGTCCCTCCCTTCCTGAGGAACCAGGGCATTGTCTGTCAGGCACTGCCAGGCTCTGTCCAGACTCACCTTCAGCTTGTGCTCCAGATTCATTTCCATCCTTCTCAGAAGGTTCTCCATTTTCTTGTCCAATATCTTCTCCAGCTGAGCATTGTGTTCCTTTGAGCTTCCCTCTTGAGCTTCCATCATTTCCTGGTGCTCTTTCTGTTGCTGTCTCAGCATATCCCGTTCCTTCTCAGCTGCCTCCCTCTTCATCCGCTCAACTGTTCCACAAAGGTTTTAGAGAGGGAAGAAACAATAGTCAGGCCTGAGCTCTACCATCCTAGCTTCACAAACCAAACTTATTTCAGAAAAGGCAAGAGGGATATCTGAATCCATCCTTTAGCCATGATAGCCTGAGTATGTTTCCAAATGTGATGGAAAACGTATTTGCTCCCTAACCCATTTCTCTCAGATTTAGCAGAGCACGTGCTCCACAGCAGGAAGAATCTTCTGGTTTCAGGAAGGTGTTCCTGTCCAGTCAGTCATGGTCTGTGCAGGAACCTCCCCACTCTCAAAGAACAATGACCTTCCCTATACCTGCTATGGCCTTCTTTCCATTAGTGAGGGCTTTATCTGTCTGCAGGATGGATTTTTCTATGGCAGACTGTGACTGCCGGAAGCTCTGAAGGACCTCCTTTGCCTGGAGAACCAAGAAGAAACAAAAACACTTTAGGCATCAAAGATGAAGTCTTCTGATGAGGAAGTTATTATTCAATAGACCACAAAACTGTCTTTAAATTTTTCATCTTTCTTAGTTAGGATCCCATAGTGATTCCTTTCCTTCTGTGGATACAACAAAAGCTCTTTGGTGAGACATGAAAACCCTCCATAGTAGCCTCCTTCCTAGCTCTCCAGCCTCCTCGCCCATGAACACTGCCCACCAACCACCCCAGTCATATGTAGGAGCAGTTTTATAAACACATACCTTCTCCATTGTTTGTGATATTTGCACATCCTTTTTCTGGATCTGTTCTAGCCTTTCTTAATTAGGATCAATCTACCATTTCTTTGACCTGTATCCTCCACCTCCTCTACCAGGAAGTTTTTCTAGGCTGCCTTCTGAGTTTCTTTTCAGCTTTGTTGAGATTAACAAATAAAAATTGTATATATTGAAGTTACATAGCACGAAGTTTTGATATATGTCTGCATTGTTAAATAGTTCCTACAATCAAGCCAATTTTCATGTTGATCACATCACATAGTTACATTTTCCATTATCATGAGAATGCACAAGTTCTACTCTCTTAGTAACATTAAGATACACAACACAGTATTTTAACTACAGTCACATTTATACATCAGGTGGACAGCACTTACTCATCTATAGCTGAATGTTTATGTATTTTACCTGTGTCTCCCTTCCCAGTCTCAGACCTGCTAATCACTATTCTTCTCTAACTCAACTCTATGTTCGTATGAGCTTGATAGCTTTTGCTCTTGTTTGGTTGATTAGCACCACTGAATGTGAACCATGCACATTTATCTTTCTGTGTCTGGCTTATTTCATTTAGTGCATGTCCTTAGGCTAATCCATGTTGTCCTCATTGGCAGTATATTTTTTTTAATTTTTTTTTTTTAGTTGTAGATGGACACACAATACCTTTATTTATTTTTATGTGGTGCTGAGGATCGAACCCAGTGCCTCACGCATGCGAGGCAAGCACTCTACCACTGAGCCACAATCCCAGCCCCGACAGTATATTTTTTAAGACTGAATAATATTCTATCACACACCTGATATGTATAGTTGTATTGTGTAGGATTTACAACTGCATGGTACTAGCATAAAAACAGACACATCCACCAGTGGATCAGAATTGAGAGCCAGGAAAGAATGAAATTGCACCACGATCTTATGCCTTATATGAAAACGAACTAAAAGTTTATAAAATATTTAAACATAAGACCTGAAACATAAAACTCCTAGAAGAAATCTTAGAGGGAAAGGCTTGACATTTGCCTTCACAACGATTTCTTTTAAAACCAAAAGCACAGGCAACAAAAAGCAAAAATTAAATAAGTGGGACTGCATCAAACTAAAGTTTCAGCACAGCCCAGAAACCATCAACAAAATGAAAAAGACAATGTATAAAATGGGAGAAAATTTTGCAAACCACATATCTGATAAGGGGTTAATATATAAAGCATATTAGAAAATCATAACTCAACAAAAATAAATAACCTGATTATGAAATGGGCAAAGGACCTAAATAAATATTTTTCAAAAGAAGAAATTCAAATGTCAAACAGATATTTGTAAAAGTGCTCAACATCACAGTGAAACACAAATGAAAACCACAATGAGATCACAGCACATCTGTGAGGATGGCTATTGTCAATAAGTCAAAGGACAACAGATATTGCTAAGGATGCGGGGAAAAGGGAACCTAGTAGAATATCTGGGGGAATCTGAAGTGGTACAGCTCATGAAAAACAACAGGAGAATTCCAAAAAGAAGAACAGAATTCTGAGTTTAAAATGGCTGCCCCATCAGCTCTATCACTGGCTGGCTCTTATGATCTTAAGTACTTATTAGGCCTTCTATGCACTACCTTTCTCAAGGGTGTAAATATGGAAGGTAGTAATATGTACTTTGTCTTATTCTGATAATTAAATGGGTAATGCAAGGAAATCACCAGAAACTGTACCTGGTGTAGGAAGAGAATGTTCAATGTTTCCTAACAACTATGTTCAACATCATTCTCTACTACTATCAGTATACACCAGTTACCATAAACATATGATAACCCTATCACTTTATCCACCATTGACTATTATTTTCCAACTGAAATATTCTAAGCCTCATAAGAACAAAGTCATTTATTTCATATTGTATCTTCTGTATCTATCAGAAAAAAATTAAAACCCTTTTTTTGATAAATAAAAGAAATGGTCGGTTTCACCTGAATTCCTGGTTCTACATCTCTGGGAAGAACTATTTCTGGTTTATTTAAGAATATCTAACTAAAATGGAATATAAAATTATATAAATGCCAACATATTGCCATTCTCTGCTTTTGTTTCACAAATGGCGCTGTGAGCTTAGTTTCAGAAGAAGCGACACGGACCCTCTGACCACACTCTGTTGGCCCTCTCCCCTCCCCGTACTCCTCACCTTCACTTCTTTCCTGGACACTAGCTTGTAGTCAAGTTCCACCCTCTTCTTTGCTGCTGAGTAGAGACTGTGGCCTCCAGGAACAGCAAACATTCCTCTTGAAATGCTTTGCATCAGGGGCTCTGAAAGCTGCTTCAGCTGAGCCTGGCAATATTTGACAGATGCCTCTTCATTCTGCAGCAGGAGGGCTTCCTTCTTTCTCTCTATGGTGTCCTAGAAGGGAAGTATAGGGAAGTAAAATAAAAAGAAATCGTTAGAAAGAAGACCCAACTGGGGGGGCTGGCACTGTGGCTCAGTGGTAGAGCACTTGCCTCGCATGTGTGAGGCACTGGGTTCGATTCTCAGCACCACATATAAATAAAATAAAGGTCCATTGACAACTTAAAAAAAATTTTTAAATATTAAAAAAAAAAAGAAGAAGAAGACCCAACTGGTATCCTCTCAGAAAAAGCAGTCTAACAGACTCTGAGAGGGCTGGAACATAGAAAGGAGTCAGGAGATGTGCTTCAGTCCCATGTCACTATGTGACTTTGAAAAGTCTCTTACCTCCCTCAGCATCAGTCTCACTATGTGTGAAATGATGGGGTTAAAAGACATAAACTTTATGGTTTATTTAGTAATAGTATGATTAACACCAACCTAAACCCTAACAATCACCGATAAAATGTTTAATATTTAATTTTGCTTGAAAGTAAAATTCCCTCAAAGAATGTGAGTTGCTACAGATGAAAATATATGCATGGCACACCTACTCACCAGGAATGAGTTAAGTGTATTCTGAGCAGAGGTTTGAATGCTTTACAAGTTCTTTCGGTGAAAGTTTCAGTTTGTGAGGATATAGGAATGGGTGCATTTGTTTGTTTCTACTTGTAAATTACAATCCAGATGGATTTCCTCAATATGAAAGAAGAGGATTTTGTCAAATTAAGATAGTCCTAGATAGTCTGAAAGAAAAACTTCCAGTGAAGATGCATCCAATTAGCAGAACTAAGATGTCACCTGAGAGTTCTTTCCTCTGTGTCCAAGTCCTGCATCATCCCTGGGTCTGTGAATATGATGGATACTAATCCTATGGTTACTATATGTGGCATTACACAGGATGAAATTAAGAAATGGACAGTACCCTGCTGAACCTAACCACATCAGCCCATTAAAGCAATTTTCTCCAGCTGTGGCAGAAGGAAAATCACAGACTAGAAAGGTGGGAAGGATGGAATGCATCACTGGTGTTTTGAAGGTGAAAGGGGTTCCCAGTTGCCCATATGAGAAATAAGCCCATCTTATATCTTGTTTTCAGCTTGTGATTCACTGACAGAATACCCACACACCCTGTGCTGGGATCTGACCTGTGAACTAATGATTGCATGCTACTTTAGGCTGCTGAGTACACTGAACATTTGTTCTGCAGAAATAGAAAACAAAGTGTAATCTTTTAGAATAAAGAGAGAGAACACTTATAGCCTGAAGAGTCTTGTTACCCACAAAAGTCTAGATTCTTTCTGACATGAGAAGGATATAAACCCTGGAATAAAAAAGTGGAATCTAGAGCTTTGGGATATGGCTCAGTGGTAGAGTGATTGCCTAGCATGTTCAAGGCCCTGGGTTTGATCCCTGGCACCACAAAAAAAAAAAAAAAAAAAAAAATCAACCTCATTCCAGGACAAGATTAGGAAGGATATAAACTAAGCTGAATTACCCTCAGCTTCTTCTGGAACTCCAGCTTGTCGTCCTTGAAGGAGAGCTTCATGAAGACTGTGATGGCTTCCCTCTCACAGGCTGCATGCACCTTCAGCAGCTTCTGGATTGTGTTTGTGGGAAACTGGACTTGCTGGGCCATCTTCTCACTGTAGTATTCAGCTGCCTTCTGCACAGCTGCTGAGTTCTCACATTGGGCCAGAGTGGTCACCGCATTCTCCAAACAAGGCACCATCCCGCTGTTGATGGCACCCACATAGGTCTTCACCAAACTCCCCAGCCCTGAATAAGGCCAAAAACAGGTATAAATGTCAGCTCTCACTTAAAATAATACAAGAGTCTGAGATTATGTTTTTAAAACCACACATAATGCCACGGACTGATTATTAGTTCTCACTATGAAGGTGATGAAACTAAGAGGTGGTGCCTTCTGTGAAATGATTAGATCATGGGGCAACAACTCTCATGAACAGGGTTAGTGTTCTTACAAGATACCCCAGAGAGCTAAATTGCCCCTTCTACCATGTGAGGACACAGCAAGAACTCAGCACTCTGCAAACTGGAAGAGTTCTCAAAGACTTCACCATGCTGCCACCCTGATCTTGGAGTTCCCAGCTTAGAAAACCTGGAGAAATAAATGTATGTTGTTTCATGCTCCCAGTTTATAGTATTTTTTAATAGTAGCCCAAAGGACAAAGATTAAACAAATGCATACCTTGCATACTTTTTCTACCAGCACCTACAAATTTCACAACTTTTCTTTATTCTATTATTCTCTGGGACATAACATTTGAAAATACTGAATACTAACCTTTATCTAAAATCATCATTTTTATAATCCAGCTATCCCACTTCTTGGTATTTATCCAAAAATACTAAAATCAGCATACTATAGCAATATAGCCACCTCAATATTTATAGTAGCAAAATCCACAACACTCAAATTATAGAATCAAATCAGGTACCCTTCAATAGATGAATGGGTTAAGAAATTATGGTATATATACACAATGGAGTTGTACTCAGTCACAAAAATAATAAAATAAAATTGTATCATGTGTTGGTAAATTCGTGGAAATGGAGAATGTCGTGCTAACTGAAATAAGCCAGTCTCATGAAATCAAGAGTCAATTTTTTTTAATATGTGGAAGCTAGAGCAAAATAAAGGAAAAAAGAGGGAGGATTAAATATATAACACTATGGAAAAGATCATGGAATAGAAGAAGGAAAGTGAGAGGGAGAGAGGAGAAATGGGAAATGGAGGAAATGGGAAATGAATTTTTAAAAATCATGCTAAGTACATACATAAATATATGACAAGGAATCTCACCTCTACCTACAAATAGAAGGAATTGATTAAAAATAAATAAATAGGTGAGTGACAGGAGGTTCAGTAGAGTAGAGGAAGGAGAATGGGGAAAGGGAGGAGGAAAGGGGAGGGGAGACATGAACTGAAATTGAATTCCATGCATGTGTGATTTTGTTGGGATGAACCCAACTACTATGTTAACTATAATGCTATTAAAAATTTTTAAATATTATCTCAGATCTTTACAAAGCTGTTTTTAATTGTTACTGTGATGGAAGTACTTAGACCATGAAAATCAATGTTCACAAGGGACTAAATGAGGTAGGATCTAGCAAGTTCCACAAACCCACATTCCATTAGTAAGTAATTGTGATTATTTACAAATGCCATAATATTGAAATTCTTCTTTCTCTTTTGAAAGATAAAAATAAAATAAAATCATCATGGTTGTGCAGAAAAAACTTTTTTTTTTTTGGTACCGGAGATTGAACTCAGGGGCACTTGACTACTGAGCCACATCCCCAGCCCTATTTTATGTTTTATGTAGAGATAGGGTCTCACTGAGTTCCTTAGTGCCTCACCATTGCTGAGGCTGGCATTGAACTTGCCATTCTCCTGTTTCAGCCTCCCAAAGTGCTGGGATTATAGGTGTGTGCCACCACATCCAGCTAAAAAACTATTTTTTGTTAACATACCTGAGGAGAAAAATAGGATAAACAGGTAGACTAATGAGTTAGGGTAAAAATTATTCAATTCTAATTATTAAGCATTCAAAGAATTTTCAGGGCCTCATAAGCTAATATTTATTTTGGATTGGTTTAAACTGCCAGGTAGTCTCCCTTTTCACAGGACCTTCTGTGAAAAGACAATGCAGTCTGTTTTAAACCCTATCACTTCTATTTTATCAAAGATAGAGCCCTTCATTTATGTTGGAACTGTTAATACTAGTGATGTTTGAGGTTTTGGAAAAGAAATTGTAAATCCTATGACATGGACACATACACATTTTCATGTGGTATATGAATATTGATAAATAGTCTACACACTTCTGTGTTAAAAGAAATAAAAAACTAAATAGCATGTAGTATGCTTCAACAAATATTAGACCACACAGAAATATCATTTAATAAAAGTAGACTCACGATTCCCAGTGACTTTGACTCCTTCCCTAAGAGTTTTGATCTTTGCATGGGTGAAGATGTAAGAACGGAAATATTTTGATTGTTCCTGGAATTCAGGATTTAGTTGACTTTCCAACACGTCCTCGATATGAGCTAGGAGCTCCTTTTCATATATTGGCCGGTCAAAGACAAAACACTTCCGGTTTGGAAAGAAACGCCTAATATAATCTCTTGATATGTTAGTATTTTTTGCTTTGTCATTATCACCTGAGGAAGAGGGAAAACAGAGTCACAGTCAGCACAATCTAGGGACAAGGCATCTCAAGCATACCATGACTTGGAATTATTGTTCATTGGAATCTTCCTACAGATCTGATTTTATATATTCATTCCATGGCTCAGTGCAAATCAAACTCATATCAGTGATGTGTCTCTGTAAATGAATTGTGGGAGGCATGTGCCCAGGTAAAGAAACTTGGATTGGTATCCACTCAACCAAGATCAGCACCTGGTTTATAAGATTTTCATGAGCAATTGAATTGGTTACATATCAGTTTCTGGTCTAATAGTACTGATAGTGGAACTCCAACTGTAAGACTCAATGAAGAGGAGTCACAGAAAAAGATAGCAGAGCAACAACCAAAATAAGACAGATGACATGTTGTTAAGGAAAACTTAAATCACTGTTAAGAATTCATACAACAATGAGGACTACATAGTTTGGGTAAAAACTCTGAAGATTATAAACAACCAAAATGTAAGTTATATAATTTGCCTCTACTTAATAAACTCATGGGTTTTATCAGACACTCACCCACCTAAATGCAATATATTAGAATAATTTGTTAACTGAAAATAGTATCGTCAAAGGTGCTAGTATGAAGAAAACAATATGATAGGGAAACAAATGAAGGCTCTGGCAGACAGCGAAGTATTGAAAAAGTTCAGATTCGAGGGGCTGTTTAGGTCTATTTGGAATGCAAAATTGCTTTTGTGGAAGACATAACTGGCCACTCCCTAAAAAGCTAATACATGTCTGTTATAGTTTGGATGTGAGGTGTCCCCCAAAAGCTCATGTGTGAGATAGTATAAGAAGGTTCAGAGGAGAAATGATTGGGTTACAAGAGCCTTAACCCAATCAGTGATTTAATCACCTAATGGGATTAATTGAGTGGTGACTGAAGGGGGTGTGGCTGGAGGTGGTGGCCATTGGGAGCATGGCTTTGGGGTATATATTTGTATCTGTAAAGTGGAGTCTCTCTCTGCTTTCTGATCATTATGTGACCTGCTCCCCTCTGACACACTCTTCCACCATGATGTTCTGCTTCACCACAAGCCCAGAGGAATGGAGCTAGCCTTCTATGGACTAAGACCTCTGAAACCGTGAGCCCTCAAATCAACTTTTTCTCCTTTATAATTGTTCTGGTTGGGTCCTTTAGTCACAGAAGTGAAAAAGCTGACAAAAATAATGTCTGAAAGGAGAATAAATATAACTGAACAAAGTAGGTTATAATTCTATGACTAACACTTAACTAGTTAAGTGTTAGAAAACATTGGTTTTCTCGTTGTTTTTCCACAAAAAGGTAAAAGCTTAAGAAAGAATAGTGTCAGATATCTGGATGGGTTTGGTGCCTGATGTAATCTGGATGCTAAAATACAAATTATTTTAAGTGCAAATTGGTTTGGAATAATCTTTGTACACATTCATGCCCTACTCTCACTAGGTGAATTAACTCTAGTCACTAGAACTTATCAAGGAGTAACAACTCAGAGTCCAGTCATCATTTCTATAGACCTGATCTAGTCTGAAGTACAAATGCAACCTCAGAGATGATGAGTGTTCCCCTGACATCAACCCTTACTAGACAGTTCCCCACCCAGATCATGCTCATATACCTGGAACCATCCTCAAGGCATTCTCCAGATACTCATTTTCTGTGATGGGGTGACCACATAGGTTCAGCTCCAGAGTGAAATCCCGTACAGTCCAAACAAAGTCTGGAAAGAAACTCACAAACTCTGTGGAATCTTCTACTCCATCAACGCTCAGGGGAAACGCCACCCTGATTAGGTCTGTAAGTTCTGTCACATAACTAGGACTTGGCTAAGGAAAAGGAACTGTCAGTCACAATTCCCTAGTTCCCCTTAAAAAATTATTATGAATATTCTCCCTTCCCCTGAGTCCTCTCTGCTCTACCAAAGGCAACTCAGCCTCTCGGGGGAAGGATTCGGCTTGGTCTCCATTCCCTCCACAATTTCTCAATAAACTGGAAAGGATACTGCAGCTTCTCCAAGGCATCATTGTTGATGGTGCCCATGCTGTTGTATACTAACGTGCTACTCAGAAGCACAGCCAGGGCAAAGATCCACACATCATTCTTAGGGTCACCCTGGAAATCATGTTAAAACAAGAATAAACAATCTTTTCCTTCAATGTTCATTCAAGGTTTTTTTTCCAGTTATTATTCATTTGTTATTACAGACAGCACAGTATTGATACAAAAAAAAAACATAAAAACAAAATTTAATCTCAGCTTTAGGAGTGAAATTTCTTGTGACCCCTGTTTCCTCATCTGTGGAAGAATTCTAACACTTTCCCCAAAGAGTCCTTGTTTTTCTGAATGGGATGAAATAATAAAATACATGTTGAAAAAACAGATTCCAATGTGCAACTAGTTGCTTAGTAATAAGAGACCACGGGTCACTTAACAATAAGAGGGCTACATAACACATGCTGTGCTAATCACCACTGAGCACTTAAGTCAAAGCCACAGAGCTTACATACGTGTGGAATACTAAAAAATGTCGCTCACCTGGTTTATTAATTGAAAAACAAACATAAACACAGCAATCTATATGATTATAACACATTAATTTGAAAGCAAATGCAACAAAGATAATAACATATTTAAAGGGTTTACATATTAGTAATGGGTCTAAAGTAAAAGGAATAGCCATCATATTGAATAAAAATAATGAATGTGTCAATGAGAACAAAAGCTACTGAAAGTAGGAAAAGACTGTGTGACATGGAATATAACTGGAAATTCCATCTGAGTGCTAAAGGTTTTGTTAAATGTGGATGTAACAAAAGAGGTATGCAAATAGAAATACTTGCAGAAGCTAAATCAACATTAGAGTTAAATAAACATAGAGTTCTTAGGTCTGACTGGCTCAGAGCCGAGGGTAAGTACAGATGATGTGGCTTCAAAGATAGTTCTGTTGCAAGATGGTGAAGAGCCTTGAAAAGAGGCAAAGCTGCTTTTGTGTTGACTGAACTAATGAAGAAGCCAGTAGTCAGTTGTAGTAAAACTCAAATATGTTTCACTACCCACTTGAGGGAAAAAAAATCCTGAAATTCATTTCCAGAATATGGGAATTTGGAAAAGAAAAAATATTATGAATATACTGCATTTCCCAAATTCTAACTATTTAAGAAGCAATTGATTTAGATCAGAACAACTTGGACTTAGAAAAACAAAAATCGATTTTGGCACCAAGACTGTATCTTTGGTATGTTGTTTTGTAAGTAAGGACAGAATATCTACTCAATCTTGGGATGATATGAACCCTACAGAAATATAGATCTCGTTTCCAATTTAATCTCTAAACAGTGAAGGAGAATAAGAAGGACAGACAGATGTAGAAACAGACACGCTGTCATTGATTTCACCCTACGTGTAAGGATGAGCAAACAAAAACTTGAATTTAGAAACCTCCTCCCTATTGGTGTCTGTCTCTTAGTCTGCTTTCTAAGAAACTCATGTGGTTTATTAATTCCCAAGCAGTGATTACATGGTATTCTGGCTGACTTATACACATGGTCTCCTCGATAGGGCTGAGAAAGCAGGACCTTTACCTCATCAATAGTAGTTAGCCAAGACCCTATAGCTCAGATTCTCCATAAAGGCTTACTAAAATGGATGAAATTATTCAATTCAGTTCTCAGGAATACAATTTTACCTAACATATCACATTATATGATATAAATTCAAATAGATGCAAACAAGTCTCATTCCATAGAGCAGCATTTTGGGATTTCAGGAATGAAATACAGAAGTTGAAGTAAAAAGTGTCATGGAAAGCTAAGAAAAAATACCAGAATAAAAAGATCTGTCTGAGACTCTGCCTCACCTTTTGCACATCACCCAGGCCCTCAGTATCCAGAAGGACCAGGGTGTGGTTTGGCTTGTTAGGGTGGGGTACACACCACATCCAGATGCCCTTTGTTTCAGATTGCACTGTGGAGCCCAGATGGAAGCCTGCAAGGCAAGAACAGAGAGCAACTTAACACTGACAGCAGATATCCAAGAATCCCCTATCTACAAAATCACATTTGCAGGATCATAAGATCCCATGATACAAGATGGTGCTTCTCTGATTTTATATATTTACATATATGCTTTATACCTGTATAAAGTATAAGCATGTATATCCATAAGTATATGTGTGTATATGTGAATATTTATGCTTTTAGTGGGTATGTATATGTTATTGCATATAGTGTATTTATGTTTTATTTTATAATGGTAATACTTATTGCAATAAAAAAAAGATGATGCTGCTATGTTCATCAAGGATGTCCAACTTTTATATCACATAAACATCTCATATCTTTCCCTGTCAGCCTCTCCCACATTTTAAAGTTTGGTTTATTCATAATTTCTAATTCCTTTTCCCATTGTAAGAAAATATGCATTCTTGTCAGTGTGGCCCACCAGTGCACTGGATGAGAGAAGTCACACTACACACAAGGAAGCTTTGATTTTTAGCTGTTCAACCATCCTAACTTCAAAAGGAAGTAAAGCTAGTGATGGTATTGTAATTAGATCTAGTCCTTTTAATCATCTGAGGAATAAACAAAGCAATTTACTCAACAATTATTTATTAAGAAACTAATTATTTTCCAGGTACTGTAGATAAGTTAAAGCTCCAGGAGGTACAATACTGACAGAATCAAGCAAAAATGCCTGCCCTTCTGAGGCTAAAGTCGATGAGTACTAAGAGAAGATGGAGATGTAGACTCAAGGATAGGAAGAAACCAAGAGAGTGTGGTACAGAGATTAACAAAGAAGGAAAGGGTTTTTAGGAGCAGGTTGTTGAAACAGGAGAGATGCTAAGCAGGGGGCAGAGATGGATAAAAAGAAACACTTTGAATCAGAAAAGATGGAGTCATTGGTATATATTGAAAGAGAAACAGCAATTCAGCGGAATGTTGGGTTTTAAGAACAGAGAGGAATCCATTAAAGAGAGAGGTGGGAAGAAAGTAGAAAAAGGGAATTGAAACAATATAATTTTGCTTGAGGTAGAGTTAAAAAAAAAACAACACAGGTGTGGTAGTCATAATGAGTTGTGGAGTCCAGAGAGAGTCTCAAGATGTAACTAGTTAATAAGAACAACACAGTGGAGAAAGGAAAATATCACAGGAGGGCAAAGATCACTGTAAAAAGCTCAGGTTCTAAGCAGCTAGAAATGAAGGATATCCTTTTTACAGGAAGCTGAAATGACAGATGTAAATCAAAACATTGGACACATTAACAAGGCTGAAATTTTGCTGGTGAGAATTAGATTTGTTAGAGGAGATTCAGAATCTCCCTCCCTGTTACCCTAAAGATGCAGTGCCAAACTGAGATAGAGCTTGACTGAAGTCAACAACCCAGCCAGGAGACGTCACTCACCCAATTTTTTTCCTGCAAGACGGTTCATCAAGTAGGACTTCCCTGTGCCATACGGCCCTACAATAGCCACAACCACCACAGGCTGAGAAATCTTGTGAAGAATCTTCAAGGCTTTCTGGTTCACCCTTAGCTGCTCATTCTTGTTTTCCACCAGACACAGTGGGACCAACATAATGGGTCCAGACGCCATGGCGATCTACGAAAATAAAAGGGCCTCAAAGTAGAAATAAGATCATACCCTCCCTCAAGCTAAATCAAAGCTGCTTATGACAGCAGGGGGCTCAGGGGATTTCCATATTTTTCTATGGCACAAAATGCAGGATAGCATTAGCGGACCCCAGGTAGCGGACCCCAGGGGGCTTTCTCTATCAGAAATTTGTAGGATGGTAGTAATGAAATAATAGACACCAGTCTAAGGTTTTACTTCCACAATAAAAATTAAATTCAAGCAATGCTTATCATGCACTCAGAGTCTATACAAAGTTGTCACATATGTGTTCCATACCTGTTCTCATTGATGTTTACAGGAATTTTGAAAGTTGAAGCTAATTAGACTCACTTTGCATATTAACAAGATGAAGTTCAGAAAGAGTAAGGAGTTTGCTTCAACATATCTAGTTAATAGTGGGAGTCCCAGTGACTGAAGCCAGGGATGTCACTTCTCTACTCCATGCTTTGCCACCACTTATCTGGCAGAATGATCTTTCTCAACAACATAACTTTCTGTGCTTCTTAATTAATAACATACAGGGGCTTTCCACTGACACTCCTTTACCAACAGCATGATCTCTAATCCATAAGTGTGATGGAATGGACTCCTCTTTTTCCTATAGAGTCAGGCCCTCATGCCACAAACCATTCACTGGTTCCAGACTGGGCTCTTGCCTGACATGTCTGGTGCCTCTTCAAGGGCTCCAGTCACCTAGAACTTTTTTTTCCTTTTTTTTAGGGGGGGTGGGAGGCTCCCAAGGATTGAAGTCAAGGGCAGTCAACCACTGAGCCATATCCCCAGCCCTAATTAGTATTTTATTTAGAGACAAGGTCTCACTGAGTTGCTTAGCACCTCACTTTTGCTGAGACTGGCTTTGAACTCACAATCCTCCTGCCTCAGCCCCCCAAGTCCCTGGGATTGTAGGTGTGCACCACCATGCCCAGCTTCACCTAGAGCTTTTGAATGGTGTGCTTTCTGTTTTCATTCCTTGATATCCAGTCCTATTAATATTTTTACTTACTAAATTCATTAGTGAACATTTATCTTGCACCCAGAAACTTTTTTATTTCTGGGATAAAATTACTTATAATCTATGACCCTTGTCCTCATAGTAATGTTAGAGTAACTGCATTAGTTAAGAAAGATCATGTTTATTTGTGAGAAAGAGAACACAGATTGTATCATTATTATAAATAATTCAAATATACAAATCTCTTACATAAATCCCAGAGTTAGTTATTCTCATGTAATAGGGTAGATTTGTTCCATTAAAGAAATGAGGCACAGGCCACATCTTATATACTCTTCCAACTATCAGGATCAAGTCAAGATCCAAGATGGCATGCCATATTTATAGTAATAGCAGATTTGGGAATGGAGAGAAAGATAGGCTACTCCTTTAAGAATGCATCACTTCTACATAAAAACAATAGATTATAAGTTATCACATTACCATGCTGTCTGGAATTGCCTTCAGTATTCTGGAAAAATATGGACATAGTACAAGCAGATATTCTTTGAGTATGGAAAAAAGAAAGAATGGGTACTAGAGGACATCTAGCTGTGTCTCTTAATATCACAAACGATGAAGATAGACACTATATTCTAAGTTCTGGGGAGAAAGGTGCTATGTCCATGTTGTTCTCTGCTTGGTACCCATGACAGGCACACAGTATGCCTTCAATCAATACTTATTGAATGAAAATAATCCTGAGGAGAGAGGCTATATGAATGATATGGACCAAAAGACTTCCATACTAGTAACTGAATCATGTGGAGATTACTTAATCAAACTTAAGAACACAAAAGAATAAAATGTTTAGGAAATCCTAAGGGGGAAGTGGAATCCTTGGGAACAAGAAGTTTCAAAGTGAAGGTGGACAGAGTGAGCATTCAAGAGAGGGGAGAGATCAGTGATGTCAGATACCTAGAGAGGTCACCACAACTGTCAGCAGCAGAACAAGGACAATTCACTTGACACAGATATGTGAAGGGACAGGAATAGGAGCCAGAGCTGGAGTAGAGGCTGCTCTGGGAATGAGGGGATCCAAAGAAAGGAAGCTCTGTTTTAAGGAGGAAAAATGAGAAGATGTCTTAGAAGACATGTACTGATGTTTTTCAGGTTGAAAGGTCATGTTCTCTGCTATTTTGTCAATAAAAATTGGAATAGGAATGGAAATATAAAAACTTGTGCTTCCATTTGGAAAACAAAAGTACACAGACATTCAAAATATCACCAGGAATAAATCTAAGAGAAATAATATCTGAACTTTCATGTAGTCTTAAACTTCCTCTATAATTCAGAATTATTTTTTCCAAAACAAAGATTTAATTAGAGCATATTAAGTACTAAAAGTACTATTATTGGGACTGGGGATATAGCTCAGTTGGCAGGGTGCCTGCCTTGCATGCACAAGGCCCTGGGTTCAATCCCCAGCACCATAAAAATAAAGTACTATTATTGCATGAATCTCTTTGCAAGCATTTGTTTAACCTTATGTATCAGTGGCTTTCTAGGATATATCCGATTTTTTTTATTATAAGAATATGTAAGAACATTCTGTTGAAGTCACTCAAATATCTTTATATTTTCAATGCAAAATATTTAGCATGTCTATATTACTTTCACAATTTTTCAGCTCCATAGTTTATTACTGCTACAATTTGTATGTTGAATGTGCCTCAAAGGCCCATGTGTTAAAGCTTGGTCCCCAAGTAGCACTGTGGGGAGATGGTAGAACCTTAAACATGTGGGGCCTGGTGGTAGGTCTTTAAGTCACTGTGTGTATGCCATTGAAGGTAACTGTGGGATTCCAGCCACTTTCTCATTTTTCTCTGTTGCTTCTTGGCCACAAGGTGGGCAGTATTGCTCTGCCACACACTCTTGCTATGATGTGCTGTGTCGGTGTCATTATAGACCCAAATAAATGGAACCAATTGACATAAACTGGAACCTCCAAAACTATGAGCCAAAAGAAACCTTTTCTCTTACAAACTGAGCATCTCAGGTCTGTGTTATAGTACTGGAAAGCTGACTAACATACCTACCCATGTAACTTAGCAAAGAACTTAAGCTAGCAAAGTCATATTTTTAGTAGTTTTATAAGGGTTACAGGTAAAAAAAAAAAATAACAGATTGTTGAGTTGGATAAAGATTAATCTGCAAAAACTACCATGACAAATTGGTCCACTAGATAATATATTTCAAAATATTCTGTAAATGCAAATTAAAGAGACATACAGTGTAAAAATAAATTTTTCATTGGAATGAGACATTAATAGGCTGAAAACACAATGCTTTTGTTCACACTTCTTTGTTAGATCCTTCAGGCTCCATGAATATGGAAAATAAGAGCCCCTTATGGTCACATTATAATCCCTGGATTTGCATCTCTTTTCAAGGAGAAGATTAGGTGAACTGCAAGATGATGTGAATTTGACAGCAAAATTTATTTATAAAAACCAGGTCTGTCATGTCCCTATTATTAAGAACCACAAATTGCACCTTCACATTATCAGAATAATGTTTTTCACTCCTGCTCAGAAAGTTATTTTCAAAATTTGAGACAGAAGAATATCACTCAGAGTGGTTGTAAAACCCAGATTCCCAAGCTTAAGAATCAATGTGTGGGGCTGGGGTTGTGGCTCAGTGGTAGAGCGCTTGCCTACCACAAGTGAGGTACTGGGTTTGTTGGATCCCCAGCACCGCATTAAAAAAATGCAAATCAAAATTACTCTAAGATTTCATCTCACACCAGTCAGAATGGCAATTATCAAGAACACAAACAACGATAAGTGTTGGTGAGGTTGTGGGAGAAAAGGCACGCTCATACATCACTGGTGGGACTGCAAATTGGTACAACCAATCTGGAAAGCAGTATGGAGATTCCTTAGAAAACCTGAAATGGAACCACCATTTGACCCAGCCATCCCACTCCTCAGTCTATACCCAAAAGACTTAAAAACAGCATACTAAGCCGGGCGCAGTGGCTCAAGCCTGTAATCCCAGCATTTAGGGAGGCTGAGACAGGAGAATCGCGAGTTCAAAGGCAGCCTCAGCAACGGCGAGGTGCTAAGCAACTCAGTGAGACCCTGTCTCTACATAAAACACAAAATAGGGCTGAGGATGTGGCTCATTGGTCGAGTACCCCTGAGTTCAATCCCCAGTACCAAAAAAAAAACAGCATACTAGAGTGACGCAGCCACATCAATATTTATAGCACCTCAATTCACAATAGCTAAACTGTGGAACCAAGCTAGATGCCCTTCAATAGATGAATGGATAAAGAAACCATGGTATATATACAGAATGGAATATGACTCAGCAACAAAAGAGAATAAAATTATGGCATTTGCAGGTAAATGGATGGAGTTGGAGAATATCATGCTAAGCGAAGTAAGCCAATCCCAAAAAACCAAATGCTGAATGTTCTCTCTGATAAGTGGATGCTGATCCATAAGGAGGAGGAGACATGGGAAGAATGAAGCAACTTTAGACAGAGGGGAGGGAGGGAGAGGAGGACAGTAAAGATGGTGGAATGAGATGGACATCATAGCCCTAGCTTCATGTATGACTGCATATGATGTGATTCTACATCACGTACAACCAGAGAACTGAAAAGTTGTGCTCCAACTGTGTACAATGAATCAAAATGCATTCTGCTATCATGTATACCTAAGTAGAATAAATAAATAAGAATTAAATCTAAAAAAAAAAAAAGAATCAATGTGTGGCGAGGCACAGTGGCACATGCCTGTAATCCCAGGGGCTTGGGAGGCTGAGGCAGGAAGATCACTAGTTCAAAGGCATCTTCAGCAACAGCAAGGCACTAAGCAACTCAGTGAGACCCTGTCTCTAAATGAAATACAAGAAAGGGTGGGGATGTGGCTCAGTGGTTGAGTGCCCCTGAGTTCAATCCCCAGAACCACCCCCTGGCCTCTGCCTCCAAAAATAAGAATCAATGTGTGTAAAAAAGAGTCACCACACATTGGGTACATACACATTGATACACACTGGATTATCTTAGGTTAATCCTGATATCCCTAAATAAAATAAGGCTATGGAAAAAAAGAAAAAGAAAAGCCTCTGTTTTAACTATAGAGCTATTATTTGATCTAAAGCAAATAGATGTAGGTACTTAATTTTTCCACTTGTATAAATAAGAAACAATCTTTTTCAATGATAATTGCAAGAAAATCCTAGGTACAAACTCTTTTTTCTCTGTATTTGCAAACCACCTTCTTTGTGCTGGATAATCTTCGATAAGGGAGGTCCTTGAGGAAAACTGAAACTTTCTTATTATCATTTTTTTCATTGTGGTAGAATTCACAACATAAAACCGTGTTAAATGTATAGCTCAGTGGTTTCAAAGATCTTTGTGCTGTTTTGCAGCCATTACCATTATCCATCTGCAAGATGGTTTCCACCTTGCACAACTAGTACTCTATATCCTTTAAACAATAAAATCCTACATCCCTGTTACCCATCCCTGGGCTACTATCATTCTAGTTTCTATCTCTATGATTTGATGTTTCAAAATACTTCAAATAAGTGGAATCATAAACTGTCTTTTTGTGACTGGCAAATAAGCCACTTGGCACAATGACCTCAAG
>PVHX01015801.1:0-45369 GCA_004024805.1 Geosciurus inauris
GCGACTCTTACCCTGAATTTGGGCTCCCCAGTGGCTAGCGGGTAGCAGTCCCTGGTCTCCCGTTGGCTGGACATTCGTGGAGTTTCCTGAGGGCGGATCTGGGCCCTCTGTGGCTCCTGCTGGTCCACAGGAACTGTGGAGCGGAACTGGGGCGGACCCAGGCCGCCTTTGGGTGGGGTTGGCTCGCGCTGGTGTCTCTGGAGCAACTCTTGCCCTGAATTTGGGTTCCCCAGTGGCTAGAGGTAGCAGTTCCTGGTCTCCCTTTGGCTGGACAACCGTGGAGGTTCCTAGGGGCAGATCAGGGCCCACTGTGGCTCCTGCCAGTCCACCTCATTCCACTTTAAAACCTCTCAGCTCCCACAGCGTGGACCTGTGCCAGGCAGGAGAGCACTGTGGCAAAATGAGGTGGGATTAAATCTTTCAGTATTTTCCTGCTCTTGGACCCTTTCTCCTCTCTGTTGCTTGGCTTCTCCAGGGTTATAGAAAGCAAGGGGCAGAAATTGCTGCCCTGGGGCTATGGTTGTAATTGCACTGATGACCTCTGGGTGGCGCCAGTACACACATGCTAATTCCAGCTCTTAGGGACTTGCTCTTGGGTTCCTCAGAGATCTGTTTGCTGGGTCCTCCTTCTACAGCTCCCTGATGCAGCATGACCCTAGCTAGTTTCTGGCATGGGTAACTCCCACGTGTCCCCTCTGGTGGGATCACTGTCCCTTCCGGTGCTCCGAATCCTCCCTTTGGAGGGATCTAAATCTAACCTGGGAAGTACATGTGGCTCTTTCCCTCTCCACACTCTCCAAGTGCAGGCCATTCTGAATGCAGATCCCCTCCCTCTGTTGCCAGTACCCCTCTGGCTAGCCACCATCATCTCCCATTCTGACAACTTGAGGTTTGGGGCAGCTCTAGATCCAGCCTTTCAATCTCCAGAGTTAGATACCTATCAAGTTCTCTGAGACCGGAAACCCAGCCTCCGGTGGCTTAAAATGAGAGCTACTTCCTACATCTTTTCCATTCCCCAAGGGCAAGGGATGGACAAATGCTACAGCGCATCAAGAGTTTTCTAAAGCACTCCTACCTCCCAGTCTTTGGGACAAATTCTCCTGCCAACCCCAGGTGACAAATAGAGGGTTCCGGAGTGGCTTTCCATTTTGTGCACACCCAACCTAGGTGGTCTCACCCTACTGTTTACTCAGAGGAAACTCTGATGAAAAGGAATGACATATTTAACATCCTGTAACCCTAACCACACATGCTCGTTTGGAAACAGTTCTGTTCAGAATGAAACATTCCAGAGGAGTCGCGATGATTAAGATTCTACTACAAAGGATGTGGGTGGTAATGCCTGTCAAAATCTACCAGGCCGACATCATCACATTTACTGCAATCTCTGGGAAGAATTTGGAAATTTAACTCAAACACATTAAATACTCAGGGTTACTGAGCTTTGGGAACTCCCTAAAGACCTCCCTTTTGCATAAGTTGACAAAGAGTTTGTCGATATCCTAAATAAAATAGAGTTATACCAACCACCTCTCCGAGACCAGTCACTGAATGGTCTTTTAGGACTGTGACCCAACACCAGGGCTATCATGGAGGGTCAGTATAATGAGTAATCATATACAATTTCCTTTTAGCATTATTTGAAGTATCATAAAAAAGCAAATCTAATGGAGAAATAACCAATTAATCTTTAATCTTCCTAGAGATATCAAAGTTGTGAGATAAAGCTGACAATTTCAGAGACCAAATGTAGAATTCAGAATCACCAACATAGTCTTACAACTGCCATGAAACAAGAAAACCTACTGTAAGGAGACACAAGACAGAAAATTGGCACATTGCAGGTGATTGTTCTGCCTCATTTGGGGACAAGTTCAATCACAAGTAGACAGCAAAACAGTTTTTCTGGAACTTGGAGTAATTGTCTGGGTCACTATGGAAGAAGAAACAATTGGAAATATTTATTTTAAATACCAAGAACAAGAATATGCAGTTTTGGGGCTAAAGATACAGCTGAGTTGAAAGAGTACTTGCCTAGTATGCACAAAGCCCTGGGTTCAATACTCAGCACCACCACCCAAAAAAAAAGTTTTAATAGTAGTAGAAAGTAGCCTTTGACTAAAGCATCCTCCTTGCCCTCTAGCTTCCCTCAACATCTTCAAGCCAAGAGTACTGTTTCTTAACCTATTATTTATTATAGCTCAATAAGGAGCTTATTTAGACCTTTACTTAATCTCCTCCCTGTGAATTTTTTTTTTTTTTGGTACTGGAGATTGAACTCAGGGGCACTCAACCATTGAGGCACATCCCCAGCCCTATTTTGTGTTTTATTCAGAGATAGGGTCTTATTGAGTTGCTTAGTGCCTCACTAAATTGCTGAGGCTGGCTTTGAACTCTTGATCCTCCTGTATCAGCATCCCGAGCCACTGGGATTACAGGTGTGCGCCACCACACCCTGCTTTCCCTGTGAAATTTTAATACTATATATATTTATGTATATATATATATATACATATGTATGTACATATGAATATCGGTTTATGTGCTATATGTATTTCTGTGTTTAAAAGGAGAAAACCTTTTCACCGCCTAGTGAAATTTCCTAATTAATTCCTAGGGCTGCCATAACAGTATTGTAAATTGGGTGGCAGCTATGTTTTGAATGTGTGCCCCAAAGTTCATGTGTTGGAAATGTAATCCACAAATTCATATGGTAACAGTGTTTGGGGGAGGGGCCTTTGGGAGGTAATTAGGATTAGATGAGGTTATGAAGTTGGGATTCCCACATTGGGATTAGTGGCTTTATAAAAAAAAGGAAGAGAGACCCAAGCTAGCATGGTTGCTCTGTCTTGCCATGTGATGCCTTGTGCCATGTTATGATATAGCGACAAGGCCCTCACCAGATGCAGCCTCTCCATCTTGAACTTCCCAGCCTTCAGAACTGTAAGAAATAAATAAATGTTTTTTGTAAAGTACTTAGATTCAGGTATTTCATTAAATGTACTAAGTGGCTTAAAACAACACCCATTTGCTGGGTACGGTGGCACATACCTGTAATCCCAGTGGCTCGGGAGGCTGAGACAGGAGGATCAAGAGTTCAAAGCCAGCCTCAGCAACTTAGAGAGGCCCCAGACAACTCAGTGAGACCCTGTCTCTGAATAAAATACAAAATAGGGCTGGAGATGTGGCTCAATGGTCGAATGCCCCTGAGTTCAATCCCCCATACCAAAAAAAAAAAAAAATCCTCCACACATTTGTTCTCTACAGATTTGGTGTTGGAAGTGAGCGATCAAGGCATTAGCAGGGCCATGCTGCCTCCCAACGCTCTAAGGGAGAATCCTTGCCTTGTCTAGCTCTGGTGGCTCTATGTTTTCCTTGGCTTGTGGCTGTATCACTTCAGTCTCTGCCTCCATCTTTACCTGGCTCTTACAATGACACTCTCATTGGATTGACAGCCCAACCTTAATCAGTATGACCTCATCTTGATTCTTATTTTCATTGTATCTACAAAGACCCTATTTCCAAATAAAGGTCATTTTCTGAGGTTCCAGATGGATGTGAATTTTGGGGGCTGTCTTTAACCCATGATAGATAACAAAGATTACTTTTTGTCCCCAGGTAGGGGGCAATATCATCCCCAATGAGAATGCATGCTCCATCATCTAAGTCCAGTTTACTTGGAGAGGTAAATATTGTCCACTCCCCGGAGACCTCCCCTGTAAATCCTCTGTAGCTCCCCACTGACGACCTTGTTTTGCTTTGACAGCAGCATTCAATGGAAAATTTTGTTATTTTTTCATTGATCAAGAATCTGAACTCTAACAAGAATCTTAGCCAAGGTAAATCAGCTGCTAAATGAGGAGGTAGGTAATTCCTCCTGTTTGCCTGGTTTCCAACCTTTGGATGTCACTTCTATTACCTGGTATTCTCCACCGCCTGCCCCCTCCTCCGCTCCCCGTGTGGTGTGTGAACCTATCCATCCGAGTGTGTTCCACTTCGCTGTGACAACCTTTTTACCCAGAATGTGAATAACATTTCACAGAGTATCATTTCTATTTTTAGTCTCTGTGATTTATAAGCCAACATCCATATGCCAAATATGTTTCTGCTTTCATGCTTCAAAGTTTTGCTTTAGGAGACAGAGTCTTTCATATAGGGACCATGTGAATGCTGGCTGGGAAGCGGGTGGTTCCACGTGCCAGTCATTCAACACCCCGTCAGATGCAGCACAGCCTTTTGGATTCATCACACACCACCCTCTTCCCCTGAAAGTGACCTCTCAGTTCTCTTCATGGGGATGTATGTCATGTGCTCACTTAGGAGGGGCATACACCATGTTCTAGAACAGAGCTTGTGTGTATTAAGCATCCCCCAGCAGCAACATTCTAAGGTTCTTCTTCATCTAGACCCAGTAAACTTGGAAAGCATTATTATTATCATCATTTGATATTTGTGTAGCATGCAGATTTCTTTACCATGTCCTTATTTAGCATAGAAAATAAACATTTGTAGGTTATCAATTCACTTGAAGGGTATATTCAGTAACTGCTTTTTTCTTGATCTCATCTCATCTTGCTCAAATTTCTTAAAATAAGGCTTACGGATGGCATGGTTCCCTAGCAATCAGAAAGATGCAACTTGCCCCTGGTTCAATGGTCCTTTGGTCATTTCAATGGGATCTTTGAGTGCAAGCCCTTGAACGCAGTGTGTCCCTCTGGGTAAGCCAGATTGTGCTATGGTAACAGTCCACTTCAAGAAAGGTTTACTCTCTGCCTGTGTTCATAGTGGATCAGTTGGGGGACTTGGTCCTCATCACCTTTACTCTGGGACGCAGGCTAATGGAGCAGCCACCTTCTTAGAGGTGCCAGGTGCTGTGACAGAGGGACAAAGAATGTCATAACTTAAACATCAGCCCTTAGAACTTCAGTTCACCAAAGCAAGTTTCATGGCCACACCTAACTTCAAGAGGCAGGGAGGTGCAACCATAGTCTATGCCCACCCGGGTGACTCAGGAAAATTTCATGCAGTGACTTAGACCCTGTGCTACCCTTGAATTGTATTTGGAAATGTTGCCATTTGTATTTTTGGTTAAAACCATATAAAATGCTACTAGGACTTTGGAATCTGGAGACTAAGTCTTCCATTTACTGTCTTGTACCTTTGGGTAGGTCACTTAACCTCTCTGAGTCTCATTTCCTTTCGCGAAGTTTCCAAAATAGCTCTTGGGTCTGACTGCCTTCTTTGGTATTGGTGAGTTATCAGTGAGATATTCTATATGAAAATATTTTGAAAAGTGAAAAGGGCTATATAAATAAAGATTTCTCATATTGCCATATGTCTCTTTTGGATAGAATAATCATCCTAACACTATATGAGATCAAAGATGAAATATACCCATTGGCAGACAGACACCTTTCTCTGCAAATGATTATGTTCAAAATGAATGCACAATGTCCTGGAGGAAAGGACTGTGACCTGCATGGTACCTGGCACAACTTCCAAGCCGTCACGTTCACAGGAGTCTGGACCCATGACTCATTTGTCTTTAGACATTTAGAGGACTTCTAATCAGACCAGGAAGGATGGTCTTCACTCTTTGCTGACACTTTGTGAGTTGACAGGTGAGAAAGATTGATCAGTAGAAAAGAGCACTCACACCTTTAATTACCATACTGTGACTGGATGATAAAATTTCTGGGACAGTTGGTGGGACTCTTTCAACAGCATTCGCATTTTTTCATGGACTTCTTAGTGATCTTCCTCCCTGGGGGCTTCCTAAAGAGGAATACTGACCAGTGCTCCTCTTGGGTTCAGCCCAAGTTTCCCTCACTCCTGAATTTCACAGAACATCATGGAACATGTGACTTTTAGGGCCCCCTAGCCCCATGCACTGAACACACATCTCCAGATTTGCCTCAGAGAAGTTGGCCTTTCGTACTTATCTTCTTTTATTCATTAAACACTTATAAGGTGTGGAGCGCTGTGCTGGCGACTGAGCTAGTATGGATACAAAATTAATAAGATCCTGTCTGCCCTTGAGCAGCTCACAGTGAATTGGAGGAGACAATTCAGCTGTCCTGCACAGCAGGGAAGGGTGTCTGGGAAGCATGTCAGGGGGGCCTAACAGTCTGTAGACATCAGGGACAGCTTCAGTAGGCGGTGAAGTGCAAGTTGAGTCTTAAGGTTGGCTGTCAATACAGAGGAGGAGAATGGGGGCAGGGGAGCAGCCTATATAAAACAAAGAGGCTGGAAACTTTTTATATTATGGAATTTGTAAAATGGTCCTGGTGCTCTGCAGAGCATGCAAGATTACCCCTGTGCCAGGGAGGCCCAAGTTTCACCCAAAACCAATGACCATCATCCTGGAGGGTTAACAAAAGGTCTAATATATATACCTTGTCATATGTCTCTTGGATAGACTAACAATTCTAACTCTGTGTCCCTTACATCAAAGGGGACATATTCGTGTTTGAAGATGGAGCTCAGAGAGCCCTTCCCAAGTTTCCCTCCCTTTGTCTTTTTCTGTCTCCGCTCCTTCGTGTCCACCCCTCCGCTAACCCAGGTTCTGGCTCCATGGAGCTGCTTCCCCTCAAGGACAAGCCACTCTCTGCCCCTTTGTTGTGACAGTACTGAATCTTGGGAAGGTAAGAGCAGACCCTTGCATTCTTCAAGATAGGGCTCCTATCAGATGAATTCACCTGTCTTTTGCTAATGCCTGCTACCTTCCAAGCTTAATGTTGCCAGTGTTAACATGTGAGGAAGAGGAGTGGAAGGGACAAAGCCAGGTGTTCACTTTACTTTCTGGGAGGAGATGAAAAATCTTAGAGTGCAGCTATGTGTTCGAGTTGTCTCTCTTTACTCCGCCAGTCTCCCGGCTTCCAGCTCAGACAACTGAGCGCTTCCCGTGGGACAGGTGATACCAGGTCAAGAGCTTCCCCAGCCCGCTCACTCTCAAGACTGTCTAAGGAGTTTTGTTAGATTCTTTCAGGTTACATAAGCTGACAGCCTTGAACTCTGACTTGGGGGTCAGCAGAATAAACTAAAGACAAAGTCAGAACGTCTTGGCAAGGCATTTGGTCTTTGAAAGTTTGCTGTTGTTCTTTGTCATGTTGGGAAAGGTCACAGGAGTAGTTTTGAGTGGGGCGAGGGTTTTGTTCTTCTGGCTAGCTTCAGTCCTAACGGCCCTCATAGACTGGAGTGATCCTAAACGATTCTCTGTATTTGTAGCCAGGTCCTAGCTGGCCACTGTCTGTCCAGTGTGGCTGCTGAAAATGAAGAAAAATTACAAGTGACTCATAATACAGAGTCACTGTGTTCTTAGAGATGTGTTGACCTGATTTTAACATCCCCAAAGCTAGCCTGCATTTCAAAATAGCACATTGCTTAATGTGAAGTTGAAATTCATCTTGGGACAGACTTACCCTACCACTCTGGGGTTCTTGGTGACATTTCCTTGAAGCAAACTTAAGAGCAGAGTGTTGCTGTCCCCTCTCCTCCAACAACCCACTGTGTTCTCTTTTAGTTTGCAACTTTACACTGTAATCAAATGATGTGGTGCTCAACAAAATGATGCCTGTTTACAAAATTGTCCCCATTAGGTAGCCTTTAGGGCAGGAACTGTGACTCTTCTGTTACCAGTAGATTCTGTTTCCACCACTGTGCCTGGCACATAGTAGACATTTGATAAATATTTATTGAATGAATCTGATGCAATATTACTGCTGAAAAATATTCAGTGGCTTCTCACAGATTTAGACTCCCTGTTGGCTTACATACTTAGTTAAGAATCATCTTGTGTAGTTTGGGGCTGATGGATTCAAAGGATAGCTTTGGGTCTATGCCCCATGGCTTTCTTTATTATCTTTAAATACTTACAAGATCTAATAAAATTAGGAAGTTTATCCCACCTCATGTTTTCTCACTTGAATTGTTATAATTATGCATACATATATATATGTATATATACATATATAAAGGGTATAAAATATTCCCATTCACATATATAACAATATTATTCAGCCTTAACAAGAATGAAATCCAGCAATTTGTAATGACTTGGATAAACCTGGAGGACATTATGTTACGTGAAATAAGCCAGGCACTGAAAGAAAAAATACTGCATGATCTCATTTATATGTGGATTCTTAAAAAAACTTGAACATGTAGGGACAGAGAGCAGAACAGTAGTTTCCAGAGGCAGGAGGGGCAAGGAAGTGGAGAGATGCAGGTAAAAGCTTCAACACTTGCAGGTACGTAGGAGATGGTACGCTAGAGGTGGAGTCCATAGCATGTGGACTGCAGTGAATAATGTCAAACTGAGCACTGAGAACTTGCTAGAAGAGTACAGTTTATATGCTCTCAGCACACAGATAGCTGTGGAAGACAATAGGTGTGTTAAATTACTTGACACGAGGTAACATTTAAGCTGATACCTGAATACCAAGAAGGAGAAGCTTTGGGAAGGTCAAGGGCAGGGGTTCAGTGCAGAGAAAACATGTAGGGCCAAGGCTCTATGGTAGGATGAACTTGCAGTGTTCAAGGAAGAGAAGGAAGGTCAGAGTGGCTATAGCAAAGTGGGCACAGGGAAGACAATATGAGCTGAACTGAGGTCAGTGGTCATTTAGGACTCGCTAAGCCAATAAAAAGGAAGTGTGATTTTTCTTCAAAGTATGTTTTGGTGGGCTGGGAAGACTGGATTTAAGCAGAGGAAGAATGATTTGAATTCTGTGTTATGTCAAGACTGGCCACTGTTAAGAGCGGAACAGGGTGTTAGGCTGAAGTAACATAGGTTGAGAGTCAATGGTGGCTTGGATGAGGTTGGCAGTGGCTTGCTCACCCGGGTGTTTAATGGAGTTCTTCTTGGGGTCAGTGGAGCACAGTGGAGATCTAAGATCAGGGGACGTTACAGAAAGTTCTGCCCAGTGGAACAGAGAGTCCAGGTGGACTATGATATGGTGTGGTATGCAGTAGAAGACAAACCTTGCCCCAAAGGAGGTCTGGCCTTCGCTCTTGGCTCTTGGGTGGGAGGTGACCTTTAAGACCTTGGCACATCTCACCTGGCTGTTTACCTGGGGGCACTGGGCCATGCTAGGTAGTGTGCACTAAGCATGTGATTGATGGTAGGGGGCCTATCAGCCCAAACTTTGGAAAGGCTGGAGACCAAGGTCAGTCGAGTGGACAGTCAGCTTTGTCTGTGTGACTGAGTCCCAGTGAGGTTTTGGACACCGAGCAACAGATGGGACTGCCTTGCTGACTCCACTGTGTGTGGGTCGCTGCACACTGTGACTGAGGGAAGCAAGCACTGCCTGACAACCTCACCAGTCAGGGACACCTGCAGCTGCCTGCTTGGAACTCTCCTGGCCTGGCCCTGGGCGCCTCTTCCCTAGGCTGCTTTTTATCTGTCTTTTGCTGGAATAAATAATGGGGGATTTCAGTGGGTTTGATAAGTCCTTGTAGTGAATTATCAAACCTGTGGGGGTTTGTGGACACCTGAACTTGAAGTAGGTATCATAGGTAAGGGTGGTCTTGGGGACCCCCAAACTCTGTAATGGGGGGTGTATAAACTCAACCCAAAGAAGACCTGGGTCTCATGCTCCGTTGGTCAGCTGAGTCCTGGGAGGCTCAAGGAGGAAAAAAGAAACTAAAAAACTCCTGTTGTCCCTTGGCAAGTGTCTCGGGTAATTTCTCTTCTCCTTGACACCAATGTCACATTGAGAATCATCTGAAGTCTTCTGACCAGGGAGCTGCCTCAGGGTGTCACTTGCAGAGACCTGGAGAAAGGCAAAGG
The DNA here is from genome assembly GCA_004024805.1 of Geosciurus inauris. Taxonomy (NCBI): domain Eukaryota; kingdom Metazoa; phylum Chordata; class Mammalia; order Rodentia; family Sciuridae; genus Geosciurus; species Geosciurus inauris. The sequence goes on from PVHX01015801.1 coordinate 9,788, forward strand.
CTTCTGTCATTATGAGACATGAGGGAAGAAATAACATTTGTGATATGTCAGACACAAATATGCTTTCCATCTCGTGGAATCCATTCATCACCACGTGAAAAAACAAGCTGACATGATTGAAAAGTGAGTTTGAGAGTTTGATGAATCCATCTCCCCACAAAGACAGGGCGTGTGTGTGTGTGTGTGTGTGTGTGTTGACATGGATCTCATCCTCCAGAAAAAATGAACCCGGGCTTCAGGCAAATTTCCTATGGTGGCCTTTTTGCATATAGCTGATGGTTGCAGCATGTGGAATTATTTAAAATTGAAGGCTTTGATGGAAAGTGAGGACATGGCACTCCATTTATCATCCTCTTCCCTGAGGTTTTAAGGCCTCTTCAAAACACAATCCAAGATCTGTTACTATTTTTACAAAGTAGGAAGTATCTTCCCATGGATGTAAGGAGGGCTTCTCCAATGGGTACTTCCCAGAGCCCCCTGTGGCTGTGGAGGTTGTCAGAGACCCGCTGGACATAGTCATCTTGGAAGAGTGTGTCTTGTTTCAGAGACTCCAAGGACAAAGGCAGAAGGAGCGATTGTTAAGAACTTTGAAAACTGAACATTTCCTCCTGGATAACTCAGTGTGGATCAGGATCATATTAAACATGGATTGCTGCATAAGTCACCACTAACTTAGCGGCTTAAGATAGCACATGCCATCTCACAGTTTCTGTGGGTCAAGAGTCTGGGCATAGTTAGCTGAGTCCTTGGTTTTAGAGGTCCCTAGGAGTCTGCAGTCAAGTTGTCTCATCTGAAAGTTCAACTGTGGACTGATGTGATGCTGAATCCCTTCAGTTGTTGGCAGAATTCAGTTCCTGGAGAATTGTCTGATGGAAGGTTTCAGATCCACTCTGGCTGCTGGCTGGAAGTCACTTTCAGTTCTCTGCCATGTGTGTCTCCAAAATAGCCACTTTCTACATCCAAGAGGTAAAAAGAGGAAACAATTGAGAGTTTACTAGCAAGACAGAGGACATCATCTAACCACATCCAGCCACCTCTGCTGCATTCCATCGGTCAGTTCACACCCCAGGGGAGGGGGTCACACAACAGTGTCCAGACAGAAGCCCGGATCCTTGGAGCCATCTTAGAGTCAGCTTGTCACAAGGATGGTGTTCCCAGTCAAGGGAGGCACAGTAACATCCTCTTTTAAGAAATATGCCATATATTCCTGAGTTTCAGAAATATTTATAGATACTTACAGCAGGAGATTATATTTTGGAAGATGCTATGATGGTCTGGTGGTAAATTTGTTTATGTATTTCAGTGCATTTGCTCATTTTTCCTATGAAATGTGATCTCCCAGAAAATTTATTTCATTTTGTTCCTATTCTTATCACCAATCTAATGTGAGAAATATTTGGTTTAATTGGAGCCTGGGAAGAGCTCAGATTCCTTGAGGTTGAGCCAAGGAGATTAGCACTTAGCTGGCGGGCAGCACGGCATCTGCTCAGGGCAATTTTCTGAACTTGGCTCTTCTCAGTTTTACCACTTCTCTTTAAAGTTGGTTAAACTTAACAGAGAACCAGACACCCACACAGCTCCAGAGCTGTTCCCGAGAACTGTCTCCTGCCAAAATGTTTCTGGGGAATTCCATGTCTTAACCTCTGAATTCTAAAACCTATCAAACCCATTTCCACCAATTTTCTTTGTGGACATTACTAGAGGTTCCAGATGACATTCTGACATAATGACAAACACATCTATATGTCTTTCATAAGTATACAGACATCTCAGGGATTAGAAGGCTGTTTGCTGGTGTTCATCATCTAAGGATGGAGAGTTAGGCAAGTTCATTCAATAGCCCGATCACACATTCACCTTTGGCTCATTCGAGAGCACTGGTTGGCTGCTCACTCTGACAAGCCATCACTCTCCTGTTCTTCATGACATTTCGTCTTAGTGTGCACAAATGTGTTTCTGTGCTGCTCCACCCTCTCCTAGAGACAGCAGGCATCTTATCTCTAGCATCTGATATGGAAGTAGCATTTCCTGTGCCTAAACATAGGGCATCAATGACAATTCTTTGGCCCAATCAAATCAACAGCCCTTTCTGTACCGTCTCCTAGGGAGCCAGGTGCCATCACAACTGGGTTGAACCCAAGATGGTTCTTTCCTGGCATGGTTGAAATAGTGGATGGATAAGGGGAGGAGATAGGAGTGATGTTAGGGATGTGAAGGTTGGAGTAGGTGATTAGTCTTCAAAAAAAGATGTAACATGGTGGAGCCCTGCTCCTGCAGGAGGCCTAGGGGTGCTTCTAAAAGAGGTCGGTGCACATGGAATCCCTCAGGGGAAAGTTTTTAAAATGGAAATCACACAGGGCCACAGTGGTGCATGCTTGTAATCCCAGTGGCTCTGGAGGCTGAGGCAAGAGGATCAAGAGTGCAAAGCCAGCCTCAGCACCTTAGCGAGGCCCTAAGCAACTCGGTGAGATCCACTGAGGATGTGGCTCAGTGGTTAAGTAAATTAAATAAATAACATGGGTTTAATCCCCAGTAACTAAATAAGTAAATTAAATAAATAACATGGAAATCATGTCTCCGTTTTCAGGTATCTTGCCTCAGAGGCTAAGCATAGCCTAGGAATCTGCGTTTGGAGTTCTTCACAATTCAGAAGCTGGATGCCTACAGAGAACCATTTAGAAACAAGGGGACCTTAGCAAAATATATAGATCGCATGAAAACCAAAAGAAAAAATAATCTGAGAGATGCATTTCTTATTTGTTTTTCCCTTCGTTTATTTTGGACACATAATTACCAACACAATACAAGCTATTCATTATTTTTGACCAGAAGCAGAAATGACTGCAATGCTTATTGGGTGAGGGAAACTTGAGGCTAAAATCCAACCAATCAATTGCTCACTTCCACCATTCATCCCTCCCTCTCCGGGGCATTTATTCACTTGCTTTCTTTTCTCCCATTGAAGATGGTAGTCACCTATACTTTGTGAATGAGAGCCGGCAGCTTTTCACTGCTAGACAAATAATGCTGCTTTTGGCCAACCAGACAATGTCCCCTCTATATCTGTGCCTCCAAATCACACTCTGAGAATCCTCTGCCATTGTTCTTTCTCCAGGAAAGCAAACTGAAGTTACAGAATTGCAAAGACCCAGAGTAGGAAAGCTATGATCTACTGAAGAAAAAAGGAACAAGGCCCAAGAAGAATATAATATAATGTAAAGTGATATAACGCAAGAGTATAATCAAATATGTAGCCACATGTTATATTTTTACAATGTAAAGTTTTTGCAATTTTTATGAAATGGCATATTTATGGAAAAAAGAGGCAAAAGATGGACTTTGTGCTGTTCATATTATTTCCCCCCCTTTTGGGGACTTGGGGTTGAAACAAATGGTGAGAAACTATTACTTTTGCTTTTTTATATCTTTGTAATGCTTTACTTGTTAACAGTGATTCTGTTTTTTGGTATTAAATTTTTTAATGGAACATTCCAGTGTATAATTACTGCAAGGAAATTCTGGCTTTCATAAAATAGGTCCCATGTATGTTAACGGTAAAGGAAGAGCCCAGGTGAAGGTCAATGGCCTCTGTCAAATGTTTTTGCTCAGTTGGTAACATCTTTTGAGATCAGAGTTGCTAATAATGTGAGCTGACCTGTCACCTGCTCTCCTCTTTCCTCAGTGTGTATTTGCTACAAGGGGTGTCACTGTCCCCAAGAGGCCCTGTAGGCATCAACTAGGAACACAAGACACCCTTAAGATGAGCAACATGGCAGGATTTCTAAGAAGACATCAATTGTACCCTGATTTCAGAATCGAAAGTTTTATTGTCCTAAAAGTGACCAACTGCTTATTCCATAAAAATGACTAGTAAAAGTACAGGGGCCTGCCCAAATGTTGAGGCAGGAGCAGAAAAATGTACCCTTATGGAACGAATCATTAAAGGTGGGTAGAAAGAAAAAAAAGTTGCTTTTTTGGGGGGGGGAGGTACTAGGGATTGAAACCAAGTACACTCTATCACTGAGTTACATCTTTAGCCTTTTTATTTTTTATTTTGAGACAGGGTCTTGCTAAGCCACCCAGACTGGCCTCAAACTTGAGATCTTCCTGCCTCAGCCTCCCCCATTGCTAGGATTACAGGCGTGTGCCACTGCACCGGCAAAACGTTACAATGTCATGCTGAATAAGTGAAATAAGCCAGACCTAGAAAGTCAAGGGTGGATGTTCTCTCTCATATGTAGAAGCTAGGGAGGGGTGGGGAGAACACAAGGAATATTAAAAAAAAAAAAAAGGAGGGGGTGGATCTCACAAAAATAGAGGGAAGACCAATAGAATATAGGAAAAGGATTGAGAGAGGGGAGAAATGGAGGGCCAGGGGAGGTACTGGGGAATGAAATCTACCAAATTATGCTAAGTCTATGTATGAATATACCACACACATATATATACTATATATATGTACATACCACTAATTAAAAGAACTAACAATGATAGAAGGGAAGATCAGTAGAATAAGAGGATTAGGAGAGGGAAGGTAGTGGGGAATGAGATTGATCAAATGGTGTCAGGTGCATGTGCAAATCCAGCATGATGAACCCCACTATTACCTATAGTTATAATGCACCAATTTAAAAAGTTGCAAATTGATATTGATTTTATTCTGCTCATAGTGCTCAGTTAACAGTTTATCTTAACTATTATGCCTGTAAACCAGGCAAATTCAATTTTTAAATTTAAGAAATTGTTGAAAGCACAAAAGGACAAATACCATATGGTTCTATTTATATGAGAACCTAGAGCAATCGGATTCACGGAGACAGAAAGCGGGGCGGTGGTCCCAGGGGGCTGGGAGTAGGGGATGGGGAGTTGGCATTTAAGGGTGCAGACTTTCAGTTTGGGAAAATGATAATGTTCTGGGGATGGGTGGTGGTGAGGGTTGCTCAAAACTGTGAATGTTCTTAATGGGAAGATGGTTAAAACAGTAAATTTCAAGTTACGCATACTTTTCCACACTCATTTTTAAGAAAAAAGTTACTGAAAGAACTTAATAGAAAATACAAAATGCTTCCAGAAACCTCTTCAAAGTGGGACATGCTTAGATCTTATCCTCCTCTCATTGTTGGCTTCTTACAACCCCGGGGGAAAATCTTCCAGGGTGACCCATCAATCCACTGTGCCTGGGACCCAGGCATTTCCTAGCTGTGTAATTTGCAGAGCTAACTCTGGAAACTCAAGGAAAAGCAGAAGACCTGGCTGCCTTAGCCGTCCCCAGCACGGGAGCACCTTGAAGAAGAGACACTGGGAATCAGGATTCCTGGCAAAGGAGAGCAAGGTGAGCCAGCGGGTGTCAAGGCAGACCTGGTGTGGGAAAACAGGACCAGCTAAGACCTCCTGCTACCTACCTACAGCGGTGATGTGTCCTTTCACTTGAAGTCCAGCTGCCCTGACTTCTCTCAATTTGTCTTTTACTATCAATGAACAATTCAAATAAGCAAATTGTGCAGGCCAGATCTAAGCTGAGGTGGGAGAGTTGACAAGAACACACCAAGGGACATAATGCAGAGACAGACTGTTTTGAACCTGTCAGGGTTAACCCCCAAGGCTTCTGGAGAAGACATAAACAACCGAAATTGCTTCATCTGGTGGCTCGTCTGGCTGCCAAGGGCAGAATCCCCAGACTAGACCTTTCGCTGGCTGCCAGCTAATCAGCACTTTACCCAAACAATGAAAATCAAAGCTTGTGTTCCAAAGGGATTTGTGTTTTCAGTCTCCTCTCCTTGTCTTTTTTACATGTCAATCCTGTTTGTTCATTTAGAAATTTTTGCCTCTGTTAAAAGAAACCAACCTATTATTGTTTACCATTGTATGTAAGTAAATGGCATGCTAATAATTTTACTGTATATCTTTGAGCTCTTCTTTGTTACTCTTGGAGGTTCCACTGGGATGTGGCCAGAGCAGAAATGTGTATATCACATGCACCTGGTTTGTATCTTGTCTGTACCAGGAGCCCCTTGGTTCCCCTTCTTTGGCTCCTGTAATAAGCCTTAGGTGGCAATAGAACTGCCTGGCCAAATCTGATTCTTGGTTACATCAGTTTCTGCTTTTGCTTCTGCTTTCCTTGCTGTAGTTGAACAGGACTGATTGAATCTATCCCAGTGGTAACAATGGAAGAATCTGGGTTTTAATTTTCTGACCAGACCATTGACTGCTCCTTGGTTAGTGGTAGCTGATAGGGGATCTGGAACCTGGTTTCCATAATAGTTTTTGTTGGTGCTTGCCTGGAGATTCCAGTCCTTTCTGGCCCTTGAGAATGCAAAATTCAAAGCTTTTTGGTGTTTCTCTTACCAATGGCAGAATTCTCTGCTTACATATTTTTATTTGAGTCATTTGGGTTCCTCCATCTCACTCTACAGATCAGAGCCCTTTTTCCTTTTTTGAAAACTGTTCATTTTTCATGTGCATTTATCCCAGACACTACAGTGTTAATATCTGTAAAATATCTATAAAATTCTTGCACAAAAATTAAAAGATATCTTAATCTCTTGTGTTCAATAACCAACTTTCATTTCTCCAAACAATTGCATAATTCCAAAATTACTTTTTTCTGGACTTGTAAGGCTACAGAAAGGAACTTATCAGGGCTGGGGTGGTGGCTCAGTGGTAGAGCGCTTGCCTAGCATGTGTGACGCACTGGGTTCGATTCTCAGCACCACATGTAAGTAAATAAAGTCCCTTGACAAGTTAAAAAAAATTTAAAAAAAGAAAGGAACTTATCATCATTGTACAAAATGTGGACACTAGATAAAAAGAGAAAAGACTGTTTTTGTAAATAAATTTAAAAGGAGGAGTTGAGGTTGTGGCTCAGTGGCAGCACACGTGAGGCCCTGGATTCAGCACCACATAATAAATAAACAAACAAATAAATGAATGAAATGAAATAAAGTAAAATAAAATTGTCTCCATTTACAAGTAAAAAAATTTAACTCAAGGGCAAAGGAGAAAAATTGAAAGCATATACCCTTAAAATATATATCTCAAGCCAAATGGTAATTAAGTACTAGATCACCAGAGCCCATTCTCTATATCTTGATTCTTATTTTGCTTATGTCAAAAGTAATTGTGGAATATTTTAATTGGTTCTTATGTGTCCCTAAGTTCCTTACTGAAATAAATTCTAATAAATTGTTGGCAAAATTTTTTTTTTTTAATTGAAAGGAAATTACAACAGCACATAGATTCATAACAATGGTCCTTCCCCAAAGGGGAAAATGATGACTAATTATATATCATAAAATATTAGGTATTTTTTTAAACATCTAATTGTATACTTTATTTATTTATTTTTATGTGGTGCTGAGGATTGAACCCAGTGCCTCACATGTACTAGGCAAGTGCTCTGCCACTGAGGTACACCCCCAGGCCCCAAGTATTCAGAATTAAGGAGAACCTTGACTAATCAATATTCTTAATACTTGTATCTATATTTCTACCTTACATTCTTCTTATTATAGTTAGTGCCTCTAGTTTGTAAAAGACTTGATAAAATTCTGTACAAGTCTGAAAAATACTCTGAGCAAATAAATAGATATATTTTGTCTACTTCTGGAGTCAATTAATTAGATTATAAGGTCTAATAAAGCCTAATGGAACAAGCATATATTCCAGTTGGATTTTATAAATAATATCAAGTGTTTATGAAAATGTAAAATAAGAGAAATATAAACTTCTATATGACTTAGGTTAGTTGACCATACAAGAAAATTTTCTTACTCAAGTGTACCTAGCGGGCAGGGTGGGGGAGATTTAACTGTAAGTTTTGTTAATGGACTTAGTTACTAAATTAAAAAACAAAATGCAGAAATTTGCCTTTAAATATGTTGAGTATTTTAATCTATGATAACATAAAGGTATAGAAACAGTTTTCTTATTATTCTTAATATATGACTCTGAAAATTAGACTAATTTAATGAATTAGTTTAAAAATGACTCTCTTTCCTCTATGCCAATTTTGGAACTATTCTTTCACAAAAAGTCTATAATTTGTTTGAATTTCCTAAATTCTATATATTGGTTTAGTTGGTTATAGAAATTAATATCACTTTGTTTAGGATTATAAAATAATAAATTATGTATTTGATTAAATTATAAAAAGGTAATTTCTTTGTTAAAAGAGGTAAATAATGTTACTATGCGAAAAACAGCTACATAATTTAAGTTTTCTGCTTTCAGGTTTTTTGGGTCTGGAGAAAAAAGTTGGTTGCTTTAGTTAAAGATAATATTTAATAAAGAGTGCTGAGATTATAATGGTTTAATATTTTGCAAAATAACTGTCTATACAGAAGTTAGCAATTGGTAGCTGGGAGAATTCTCTGCCAAATTCACTAGTGATAGAAATGTTACTGCCTGAAAACCAAATGATTTCTTTTTTTTAAAATAATTTTCTAGTTATAGATGGACAAAATATCTTTGTTTTGTTTATTTATTGTTTTTATGTGGTGCTGAGGATTGAACCCAGTGCCTCACATGTGCAAGGCAAGTGCTCTGCCACTGAGCTACAACCCCAGCCCCATATGTTTGAATATATGTCAAACATATATTCTTTTGTTTGACAGAGATGAAGTAATCACAAGCATATAACACATTGGAAGTCCTACAAAGCCCTCATTTCCTCAGCCATTCAAGAGTAATTCACCAACCTGGTGCCTTTTCATTCTGACTAGTGTGTATAATATTTCCTACATTCTTCCATAAAATCACGATATGACCATCAAAATTGGGAAATTAACCTTGACAGATCATTACCATATGATCCTCGAACTGCATTCAGGTTTCCTAATATCCTTTGTAGGAAAAGGGTCCAGTTCAGAATCATGAGTTGCACCTGGTTTTCACGTCTTTTGTCTCCTCCAGTCTGGGGTGGCTCTTCACTCTGTTTACTTTCATGACCTTGATGATTATGGGGTCAGTTATCTTGTAGAAGGTCCTTCAGTTGCCTTGTGATTTCTTTGGGTTCTTTTGTGGCATCCTATCAGAAGGTCCATGGTGTCAGTTTGTCCCATCAAATTGTGATGTTCACTTTGATCACTTGGTTGCAGTGGTATCTGTCATGCGTCTTTGCCAGAAGGTTAGTTTTCTCCACAGCCCATTTGTCTCCCAGTTAATGCCCCTCTTTTCCTTTCCTCTCTATTTTCCATCCTCTTGATTCATATGCTCCTATTTTATTAATGGGTTGTGATCTATTTCTATCATCATTTCTATTGCTCCTGACTTGGCCCTTGAGATCCAGTCAGTCTGAGTTGGTTTCCTTGTCCTTTTGATACGTATCATCATTCTCTGGGCTCTTCTTAGCTTTCTGGCACAAATTGTTTCAGGCATAAGTTGTTTTTCCAGAGATCTTTGGCCCTCTTTAGTGCAAAATAATATCTGGTAACCCAGATTTTGGAGATAGGTGTTGTAATTGTTGTTGGGGTGTTACTGGTCCCAGGCCATCTCTCCATGCACAGAATTGGAGAATATGTATGTGTGTGCTTATTACCCATATGTACACATATGCATACACATATATATCTTACATATACATACACACGAATGTGTATCTGTATTTCACCATCTTTCTAAATTAAAAATGTCATGTTAATACCAACATCTGTAATTTTGATGCAACAGGTTTCATTTTCGTTTTCTCACTTTCTATGTGTTTTACTCCCTTCTCTGACACTGAGAAAACTGGCTCCTATTTATCCATAATGCATTTACTTATGTGCTCGATCTTTCTGTAGGTAACCAGACTTTCTGCAGGTAACAGACCCATCTGTGTTACCATCTTCATTTTGACTTGACTGGTGTACAACCTGGATGGGAATCCTAATGTGATTTTGTTTGGTAATGTCTCACATGTTGAAATTAATCAAGGTATACTTTGTTCTAATGTAATATAACTTTATTTTATTGTGCTCGTTTTGCTATGTATGGCTCATTCTATTCAGAGAACTGCCTCGGCAGAGTTTCAAGAGTTTATATTTATACCAGTAGTGTATTTGCCTTGAGGGTTGGTTGTGATTTTGATGTGGTATAAAAATAAAAGAAAAAAGGTAATTGCTTATTGGAGGCACTCCCACATATGAAGACAATCTCAGTTATTATGATTAAAGCCTGAACTAAATGCCCTGAATGATGGATGCACATATAAGTACTCATTGTCTGAATGGGCTCTGGGATTTTGTCAAGTAGAATGTGATACCAGGTTATGTTAAAATCAAAGTTATCCCGGGTTCAGAGGAGCTTTCTCCTTACATCAAGCTCTAATATCAATACAGTTCTCACCAAAAATCCCTGTGCTCTCATCTGTGAGATGCTTCCAGAAGGACCCATGAGACAATCTTGAGTTCTCCAACCAACGTTTTCATCTTGCTAAATCAAACATTTTTCTTGAGTGTCTTGTGCTTCCTCAAGCTCATGGGTTCTGACCTCAGCTTGTTGCTGAGTCATGTGACCTTCCCTGGCTCCTGTCTGGACTGGGCAGTCTGCTCTTGCTTTGGCTCCTGACCCAGCTCTAGGTGCTGCTTGGGGCAGAGGCCTCTCCCCTTTTCACAAAGAAATTGAAGTTATATGGCACAGAAACACAACATATTCTAGAACATTCTTTTTTTTTTCCCTGTAGCACAGAAAGCCATATCCCAGGATTATTATAAAAAGACCAATTTGGATGGAGGAGTCCTGTGACTCACACATGGTAATATCTGATCTGACCAATCTTCTGCTTTAGACTGAAATTTTAATGTTTATTTATTTTCTTTTTGGTATTAGTGATAGAATCCAGGGGAGCTTAGCTACTGATATACATCCCCAGCCCTTTATAAAATTTTATTTAGATACAGAATTTCACTGGATTACTAAGGACCTTGCTAAATCGCTTAGGCTAACTTTAAACTCGCGATCCTCCTGCTTCAGCCTCCTGAGCCGCTGGGATAATGTTTGTTTTTTAAAGTGATATTATTTGAAAGACTTCCCAGTACCAAAATATTTTCCTCAAGGCCAGTCACAGTACCTGACAACTGCACATCAGGGAATCATCTAATGAGAAAAGGAACTTTAAAATATTTCTGGTCCTTAAGTGCCCCACTTCTCCACAGAAATAGGAATCTCCATGGGAGGATGGGAGGCTCAGAGCGGTTCTGGGCTCCTTGAGCTAAATTTTCCTTCTTTGAGCCAGCCTGTTCCCTGTTCACTCTTTTTGTTTTAACTTCTCAGCTACTTTCTAATGTTTTGGTTTAAGATTTCTGTGGAAATGATGCTTGTGAATATGGAAAATGAAAAGAGAAGCAGTTATTTGTATCGTAGGGACAAATACATTTAGCTCAAGTTCATCTGGGTAGGTTGCCTAAGATGCTGGCAGAGAAGGGTTTTAATTCAACTTAGAGGCCAGGATAAAATGATGTGTGATGTTAAACTGAACCACATGTCAAGGCAGGGGGCCCACAGAATGGGAGGAAGTGGGTTCCCAGGGACTTCAGGGACAGCTCTGGAGGCAGAGTTGCCATCCTAAGCAGAGGATCTGACAACTGGGACAAACAGCATATGACTGCCATCTCGTACATGGCACCTGCCGTCAACAGAGTGGCCTTCGAGCTACTCAGTGCACAATGGAGATGTTTTAGGGACTGCTGTCTCCCAGAGTTCTCACAAGTACCCTGACTTCCTTTCTGTCTGCTCAGCTTCTAGCACAGGAAGTGGCTTGCCCTAAACATCCTAAAACTTGTAACTCTGCCCCTTCCATACAACTGATACCTTTTAAAGAAGCCCAGGGTCCCTCCGTCCCTACCAGATTCCATCCCCACATGGCCACGGTGAACTGCAGGACTGCAGGTAGCTGTGAAGCCTCAGTGTGGTTTGTGAAATTCAAATCCATCACAGCTCACCCCTTAAACCAGAGGTCGTAAACCAAAGATGGCCCTCTGATCCATAAGATTATTTTTAAAAATTTAGTTACTCATCATTTTCTTGGGGGAGATTTGACACAAAAATATTTTTCTCAGTTTCTCAGAGAAAATCCAGAAGATCTGGATGCATTAGTTCTATCTATACACTTTTATAGGGTGGCAGTTGGCTGGGGCTGAGTGAGGGTATCTATCCCCTCTAGATAGTGTATAGGCTCCTGGATGGTCACAGTCCACACTCTTCCCTGTGGTACCTCACCTGGTCCACTTTATCCATTTAAAATACATGCCTGGCTCCTCTATGCTGAGCTTGTGAGACTCACCTAAAACTGTCCTGGGCTCATACCTAAGTCAGTTGGGAGTAAGCTCAGAGAAAATGGCACTGAGGATAGAAAAGGGGTAGGGTGAGCTCGGAAAATGGAATGATCCTATTTCAAAAGGTTGAACAGGGAAAGTTACTCTCAGGCCACAGAACCTCAGCCCGGCTCTGGCTTGGACTTCCTCACCCTCCTAGGCTCACTATGCAGATCTGCTTTTGTGTGGGTCTCTTTGGGCAAAAGCTGTACTGTGGAATATTTCCATTTTCCCAATGGTCCAAGGAGGCTAGGACCAACAGTATTGAGTCTGGGAAGCAAGGAAAGTGACCACCTTTGCTCCCTCCCTTCACTTACCTTCTGATCCCCCAACCTGTGCCCCAGGGACTGCTCACACATCAAGCATGGCCATGGGGGGGAACGCAAGAGGACCATGGAGATGGCACTGCACTATTTGTGTCCCTGACTTGGATCTCAGCCCAGGAGTATACCTGCCATTTTCATATTGCAGTATTTGTAGGAATGGAAGGGAAAGAGTGGATACGGAAGAACATGTATTGTAGAAACCTGAGACCATTGGGAAAACAAGACCGTTGCTCATTCTCTCCTTAAAAACAGGTCGTGTTCACATCTGGCACGTGAACATGGACTCTGATGGGAGTAGCTGGCTAGAGTGGAATGAGATTGAAGAGATCAAGAAACTTGGAAGGAAGGGTTTGCACAAAGCATTCATCTGGGTATCAAGGACAGAAATTTGATGACGTTATGGGCATAAAGAGGAACTGGGGTGTGTTCGTGAATGTAGGCAATTGGCAAAGGTGATGAAAAGAAAAGGTTGATAAAGTTCACTTGGTTCAAAGAACAACACTTAAAAATTTGGAAAAGGATTATAATGGGAAGAAGTTGGTGATTGTTAGCTGGGAGAATTCTCTGCCAAATTCACTAATAATAAAAATGTTGCTACCTGAAAACCAAATGATTTCTTTTTTTTTTTTTTTTTTTTGGTATTGGAGATTGAACTCAGGGGCACTCTACCACTGAGCCACATCCCCAGCCCTATTTTGTGTTTTATGTAGAGACAGGGTCTCACTGAGTTGCTTAGCGCCTCGCCATTGCTGAGGATGGCTTTGAACTCATGATCCTCCTGTCTCAGCCTCCAAATGATTTCTTATTAGGAGTGACATACTTAGTTCTCTAGATGAACATAAAACCCAAAGTGCAGCTTTTTTTAAAAAATATTTTTTTTAGTTGTATATGGATTCAATGCATTTATTAGTTTTTATGTGGTGCTAGGATCAAACCCAGTACCTCACATGTGCCAGGCAAGTGCTCTACCACTGAGCTACAACTCCAGCACCCCAGAGTGCAGCTTTTGAACCATTTAAGGCATGACTTAGTTTCCTCTAAGCCTTTTGATACTGCCTCTGCTCTCCAGAAGAGTGTATTGTTGAAAACCAAGTTCAGTTGCTCTTCCAGTATTAATTCTCATCTCCTGACCTCTGCGTGGCTCTTACTGGAAGAAGCTTAATACATTTTCGAGGTCATGCACAGAGCACAAGGTGCCCCCAGTCCAGAGGGAAATGATGAGACGCTGTTCATTTGTTGAGCTCAGAATCTTCTGGTGGCACCTGTCAGCTCCTCTTGCATGCTCCCGCTGGGTTGGTGTTATCACCTTACACTGAGTTATCCGAGCCGTGAGAAATGGGCTCGGTGCCTTTCTTTCTCCCACACATTCTGAGTCCTGCATGTTTCTTGACTCTTCTCCATGCCAGCTGCCACTGCCCCAGTGGAGGAACTCACCATTGTTACAACCTTCTAACTAGCTTTCCTCCCTTCAGTCTCATGTGCCCTAAAATCCATCATTTGCACTGAATGCCAGTCCCTTGCCCACGTGACACAAGAGCCGTGGCAGAAACTGAGAGGGACAAAGGTCGTTCAACCTTCAGATGACACCTTCCCCTATACCACCAGATACTGTCCTGAGTCTGCCAGGACAAAATCGACACTATTTGAAATACAATAGAACATAAATTATGAGTACAGGTAAAATCAGCTCTGTCAATCATGAAACATGATTCTATCTGTTCCATATGCCTCAAAATTTTCAAATAGAAATGACAAACCTAAGAGAGACTCTGAGCATCTTCAATCACGGTGGCCTCCTGTGATTTGAGGGGTGCAGGGGATTTGCTTTACCCCGTGTGATAACTTCACCTGCGCTTCACTTAAGCTTTTGTCTCAAGATCTTGCCTCCCTTATAGCCTCATTTCCAGCCTTACCTTTAACTACTTCCTTCAAGACCAGTAACTGCCCCACCTCAGGGGCCACAATCAGACTGTGTCGTACATAAATGGTGCTGCTGGCCTTAAGCAATACCACAGTCTTTCTCCTTGTCTCACCCTCAAGCAAATGCCAGAAACGTGTAGACATCTCTCCATTGCTTTTTGTTTCTGTGTCTTGGATTTTACTCATTTCTCTTCCTGGAAAATATTCTCACTACTATTTTCCAAGTTCTTGGATATAGATGCGCACAGAGGCACACACAGACAGACACACTGCTGGTTGCGGGGTTCTCATCTTTGCAGATGTAATCTAGGCATCAACTCCTCCAATTTCCAGCTTTTCCAGTGGGGGCTTTTCTAATTCCTCACTCACCCTCACTTTCACATCGCTTCCAATATTGTATTTTAATATTGACTGTGTGTATGTCATTCTCCCACTAAACCCTAAGATCCTTAGGTGAAGATATCACATCCTATGCATCATTTTCTTCCCAGTTTATACCATGGTAGCCAGGGCCATCTCTCCTTTCATGTCACGCTCATGTTAACGCCTTTCTGCAGATCAGATTTTCCATCCCCAAATTGATCCATCTCAACTCAGAGTGGGATTATCTGCTCCCTTCCCTGGAAGCCCTATCCTGTCTATAAGGATATCGTTTTATGCTATGGATTCTTGGAAGACATCAAATGGTACTTCATCCTAAACCCACGTCCAAGGTCTAGGTTTATTAAGCATTAATGCTATAGGTAGAACATTGACAATCTCAACCAAGTTGTATTGCCTCAAGCATAGACTATTTCCTTTTTATAACTTCTCCAGTATCAAAAGGAGAGAAGATAGATCTATACGCTTTCTTACCTTTTGTGTGTATGTGTTTTCCTGATCCTTTAGGTGGCATATGGGAAGGACAACCAATGCATAAAAAGAAATCTTTTTATGGTACCCAACAACTATAAAGACTGATCTGATTAAAGATGAATCCAAGAAAGTACAACATCTTGGGGTCTTGCTCAAGAGGATATTTTTGTTCATTATTTACCATATTTATTGAGAGCATACTATGTGCTAGGTACTGTTGTGGAGGACATATGGTATGAATAAAAACTAGAAAAATAAATCCCCTACTCCCCGGATCATGAGGTGCCTGATTGCATTTGAAAAAAAAAGTTCTACTCACATTTATCCAAGGGCAAAGTAACATTCTGCCTTAGGATTAAACCCAAGTTTCCAACTCTCAGAGGGGAGAAATGGCTTTTAACTTTTCATATGATCCTTCTCAAAATAGGTTCCAAAAAATCTTGAGGTCCCTCTTAGCTAGGATTGCTTTTAATATTGACATCTGATATTATATCAGGAGATGAAAGTATTTAATGATACACATAAGCCTCTTTTTAAAGAAAACACCAAGTAACCCAATCGCTTCTCCATTTTCTTCAGCATAGCAGAGCTGATAGGACTATAGTAAATTAAGTATTAATAACTTTATTTAGTTATATATCATCAAATCTTCTGGCTCTTGGCTTAGCCAATAGCATATCTGGGTGACACTGGGCAGGCCTCTCTCTCATGTGTGGTAAAGGAGCAGCTATCATCCTTGGCAGTGTCCCCTGGAGGAGTCCATGGTGTCACTGGGTTATTTCTGAGAGGTCATTGTTCATCTTCCATCATAGGTCAGACTTGGCAGTGGTGAAATAAATGTTCCTGCTACATCTGTGCACACAGAATCATGGGCTGTTCTGAACACATACGTCATTTGTAGTGGGCGAGAGGATTCTCAAAACAAAAAACAAATAGGTCTTTTCAGCCTTCTGAGCTAGAGGAAAACAATGAGTGTACTTCCACAAGGAAGATCCAGGTCACTTGTAGAAATCTGTGTTGGCTGTTGGTGTAAGTAACCCCCAGGATCTCTGCCAGTACCAAGGGACTAATCCCAGGAGTCATCCAGGACTCAGAACTCAACGCTGTTGTCTCCTCTGAGCACACACATGAATATACAGAGAGAAATCAATAGAAAGACTGTGAAGCAGAGAGATAACCTTCATCCATGTTTAACTAAAGAAAAGCATCTGTTTGCATCTTACCAATGTCCTTCGTGTCAAAACCTAGGAGCTACTTTTCCCCAGAGTCAGTAGAACTACAAGCAAGTATTTGAGGCAACATATTTCAGAGGGCACTTAGGACTAGTTGAAGAACATCACACATGAAAGCTAAAAGTGATTCGATGATATGAATCCCAGCTCTATAAACCAAGTGGAAATCTAAAGATTAACACAACTCAGTAAATCACTCAGTTACACACACAAACCCCACATACACACACTAAGTTCTAGATGAACAAATATCTAGTTTCTGTTAGAAATATGTTTCTTTCCTACATGGCTCTAATAATATTACATGGAAGCATAAAAAGAAATTGTATGTTATAAAATCTTAAAAATAGAAAAGCTTGCCAGGTGCGGTGGTGCACGCCTGTAATCCCAGCACTTTCGGAGCCTGAAACAGGAAAATTCCAAGTTCAAAGCCAGCCTTAGCAAGGGCAAGGTGCTAAGCAACTCAGTGAGACCCTGTCTTTACATAAAACACAAAATAGGGCTGGGGATGTGGCTCAGTGGTTGAGTGCCCCTGAGTTCAATCCCTGGTACCAAAAAAAGAAAGAAAGAAAGAAAAAAATAAAAAAACATGGAAAGCTTTGGCAGACATATTTCTTGTTGAAGGAGTATAATGGAAATCCAGTCATGCCAAGCAATGACAACACTGGACCTGTTTTGATATTTTAATTATCAACCAAGTGGTTTGCTTTTGGCTTGTTAATGTGTTGGGATGGTGCCTTAGCCTTGACCCTGGGCTTGTTTTGCTCCCTTGTTCTTCAGGTAGACATTTAAAATTATAGTAAAATCCCCATTTATCCAACACTGACAAGGGACGGAAGTGCCACACAAACACTGAAGACATTTTCCAGATAGCCAAACTTCAGCCTTGCCAGATACAGATGCAAAAACCCTGCTGTGAACAGGGAACGTGCTGAGCATCGGTACCCTGGGGTGTTCCTGGAGCTGCTGGGATTGTTGGGGCTGTGCTCTCTTTCCACTGACCCCAGACCCATGTGTTGAGGCCATGTTGTTGTCGTGTGCCGATTTTCAGACTTTTCTGCCTCGCCTGTAGCTAGTACTATCTGAAGTGACACTTCTGTCTCTCTCCAGGCCCCTCTCCCCCTGCTTTTTTTTGGTGCTGGGGATTCAACTAAGGGGCACTCGACCACTGAACCACATCTTCAGCCCTATTTTGTGTTTTATGTAGAGACAGGGTCTCACTGAGTTGCTAGTGCCTCACCCTTGCTGAGGCTGGCTTTGAACTCACAATTCTCCTGTCTCAGCCTCCCTAAGTTCTGGGATTACAGGCATGCGCCACCGCACCCGGCTTCCAGCCCCTTCTAATTGTATGTTTCTATTTATAGTAAACCAGAAAGCCCCAAACATGCTATCTGGTCAATTCAGAGTTGTGTTTGTTTTGACTTAGAGAACACTGAGATCCTGGTGAAAGTCAAGAACCCTAATTCTCTACCCCCTCAACATCATCCTCAGCCATAGTTCTGCCTAGAACCTGAGGATGATCCCTGAAGCCCATTGGTGGCCTCCAGTTTAAGAATTCCTGGTCTAAAGCTTATGTGTTACCTCTATAGAAAAATCCCACCAGGGTTTCTCTCATTCTGACTCATTCTTTTTGAGACCAAGGAGTTGAAGATTTTGGTTCTGGTGATGAATTTGACTCTTGCTAATGTGTGACCTGAGCAAATTATTTAACTACTCTTAAGTTTTAATTTCTTCATCTACAGAATGGTGAGAATAGTGAAATGACACATGTGTAAGCAAGTCGTAAACCCCAGACAGGTACAACAGCCTGAGGTCCACACACAATGGACAGGCTTCAGGGATCAGTGAACCCTACTGGGAGCAAAATGTGGGTTTGTGCCACTTGCGTGTCTTTTTCTGGAAGATGGTTCACAGTTTTCATTAGATACTTAAGAAGTTGGCAATCCTCACAGAACTAAAAATAAGTGTTATAGCATGCAGTTGATGATATCATTGTTACGGTTATTTCCCAGTTCTAGACTAAATTGCATACAGGTAGAACTTTAAGTTCCTGACTTTCAAGTTGGAGAGGTACTAATATTTACTTGGTGTGCAAATGGTCCCCAGCAAGCTCAGCTTAATGAGTAGCTATTAATTAACTAGTTAACCATTAATTAACCAGTTAATTAACAATTAAATAACTAGTTAATTAGCTATTGATTAACTAGTTAGAGAATTAGCCAGTAGAGAATGTGTATCAATGTATCTGCATGGTCATACCTTGCTATGCTACTTTTGTGACTATATCAATATCTTTTAAAATTAATAAACATATAATCTAGGCTCATTTTCTCATTTCATCTGCTCTAAGTGTCTGTTATCTATATTGGTTTCGCTTCTTCAAAGGGATACCATGAAGATAAGTAAAAATAATAGCTAGCCGGGAGCAGTGATGCACGACTGTAATCCAGTGACTCTGGAGGCTGAGGCAGGAGGATGGCATGTTCAAAGGTAGCCTCAACAACTTAGCCAGGCCCTAAGCAACTCAGTGAGACCCTGTCTCTAAATAAAATATTTTTAAAAAGGGTTGGGGATGTGACTCAGTGGTTAAGTGCTCCTGAGTTCAATCCCTGGTACCAAAAAAAAAAAAAAAAAAGCTAGTAAAATTTCAGAAGAAAGTTATAATGTGACAACAATGATCATAGTGGAACTTCTGTTTATTGAGAATCTACTAAGTACTGCACTTAATAGGCACTCACTATACGTTGTATCTAATTTTTTTCAAAACAACATTAAAGATAGGTACAACTGTGTTCATTCTATAGGCGAAGGAACCTGAGACATAGTTTAAGTAATGAGGCCAAGCTCACAAAGCTGGCAAAAAATAAGATGGAATTTTAAACAGTCTGTTGAATCTAAAGCTTTTTTTCCCAACAGTTAAAATAGCAGAAGATGCATTTATGACTGTTAATAAGGTATAACCCAGTCCTATAAAATGAATGCATTCTTGTTTTTCTATTGCACTTGAAGACTGTTAATCTATTAACCTAAAAAAAACTTAGGGTGTACCTAATTAATTTAATTTAACCTTTAATTTTAATTCAATTTAGCCTTTCTCTTAAGGTTAAATGATGCCTACTGATAACTTTTAGGTATGAAGACAATGTGATTAGATTTGTATCTTTGGAAGATTACTGTGCTCCAGGCTTGAGTGATTTGGAAGATGTGTTTGGAGGCAAGGATGTCAGGAGGGAGGCTATTTAAACACTAGAAGTAGAATTAGAGAGAAGTAAAGGGCTCTGGCTATTTAGGAGGGAACCTGGAAAAATGCTGATTTGGAGGTGGGAGGTCAGGATGGTAAGGCGTGAAGGCCAGGTTTCAGCATGACACATGCCCTTTCAGTTACTCAGATAGGCAGGCGGTTACTAGGAGAGATCTGCAGGTGAAAATGAGAAATGCATTTGGGGCACATTGGGCTTCAGGTGTTTGTGAAGAGGCTACAGTGTGCTTGGATATTCACTTTAGAAATTGAGGTGAGTTATCTGGGCTATAGATTTAGCTTTGGAAGTGAGCACCCTATGTGTGGTTAAATAAAGCCTTGTTGGTAGCTGGAACTGCTCAGCGAGAAGGAAAGGGGCTCTGGCCAGAGCCCCATGGAGCACTGGCACTGGAGAGAGAGGCCGAGAGCAGGGGCAGCCGGAGCCATGGCCTTGCATCGTGGAAGACAGTTTCTGAACCAAAGGAGTGATCCCAGATGTTTACCCAGAACATCAACAACAACAAAAACCATTTGTCTATACAAAGACCTGGACACAAATGTTTATGGTGGTTTTATTTACATGTGCCACAAACTGGGAACAATCTAGATATCCATCAACCGGTAAATGAATAAGGTCGTGGTATGTCTATACAGTGACATACTCAGCAATGAAAAGGCAGCAGCCACCTACACACATGCCACCACCTCATGGACGGATCTCAAAGGCCTTTTTTGCAAAGTGAAAGAAGTCTGTCTGATCCCAGTACAGGACACTGTGGAATAAAAGAACAACATGGGGACAGAAATGGCATCAGTGGCTGCCGAGGTTGGGGGTAGGGGAGTGAGGTGAGTGTCACGGGACTGGAAGGAGCTGTCTGGGGCGATGGTGAGGTCGTATCTGGACGGTGGTGGTGGTCAGACTGCGCAGTGTATCCAAGCTCACGGGTCTTTGCACCAGAAAAGGGCAAATTCCACTGTAGGTAAACCACACCTCAATCAACCTGACTTCTAATAAAAACGAACAAATAAACTGAAACAAGGAGTGGTGACAATATCAAAAATTGCTCCTAAGCCATGCAAAAAGAGGAGTGGGATGTTCCCCTTGTACGTGGCACTGGGGACTTTCTGATGAGCAGTAGCAGTGGCAGTGGCAAGGCAGAAGCCAGAAAGCTAAGAATTAAGGAGTATGGTAATGATTGCTTTTGAATACCCTCTCCTTCTTTCATGGGAACAGAGCCCTTGCTTTTTGCTGGGCTCTTGACTTTGCACTGTTCAGTCCACTTTTCCCAGTTTCTCTGCACTGAATATGACCACGTGACTGAATCCTGGACAAAGAGATGTATTGAAGATGTCCCGAGGCAACCTCTGGTGAGCCTTCTTTAAGAGGAAGCTAACACACATCCTCTGTCCCTTCATCTTTACTCCTTCTACCTTTGTGCTGAGTGGGATGCAGATATGATGGCTGGAGCTAGAGCAGGCTACTTGGACCATGAAGTGAATTAGGAGGGAGGCTACATATGACAGAGCAACATTTTAAAAGAGGCTGGGTCTTTTAAGTCTCTGAGGAACAGAGCTGCTAAACTAGCCTGGGACTGCTTATCACTGAATTTTTTTTTTTGTTGTTGGGGGGGTATTGGGGATTGAACTACTTGACCACTGAGCCACATCCTCAGCCCTAGTTTGTATTTTATGTAGAGACAGGATTTCACTGAGTTGCTTAGCGCCTCACTTTTGCTGAGGTTGGCTTTGAACTGGAGATCCTCCTGCCTCAGCCTCTCCAGCCATTGGGATTACAGATGTGTGCCACTACGCTTGGCTTTGCTGAACTTCTAAGAGGTAGAAAATCAACCTCTCTCCTGTTCAAGGCTCCTCATTATTCACACCTGAACTTAATCTACTACAGGAGGAAATAGGAAGTCAGTGAGTGTAGACAACTCCGTCAAGAGGCCTGACAACTAGAGGGAAGAGAAGGGATGGGGAACATAGAGGGACAGGGTTGGAGGGAGGGTTTGAGGGTTTCCAAGTTCACACTAGAGTCTGTGAAGGGAAACCTGGGGTTGATGGAGAATCTCTAGCCACGGACAGCTCTGTGAACCTTCATGGGGTCTGGCTGTGCTTGCTTTCCAGAGGGAAAGGGGGCACAGGAAGTCCACTCAGAAGACTTCTGAATCCTCTGTTGCTCGCAGGCCCCTGCTCTTCAGGCCAGTCTAGGAGGGAGGCCTTGCCTGGCGCCCCAACTAAGCAGGTTCACTCCTGTTTTATTCTCCATCAGAACAGCTTTCAAAAACAACTTTGTAAAGATACAAGTTACTCACTGTCAAACTCACACAAAATGTACAATATAATTTTTTTAGGTTATTGACAGAGTTATGTGATCATCACAAATTAACTTTAGAACATCTGTCACAACATTTTTATTAATTTTTTTTGTACTGGAAATGAAGCCAGGGGTGTTTAACCACTAAGCCACATCCCCAGCCCCTTTTATATTTTATTTTGAGGCAGGGTCTTGCTAAATTGCATAGGGCCTGATTAAGTGGCTGAGACTGGCTTTGAACTTGCAATTCTCCTGCCTCAGCCTCCCCAGCCCCTTGTTACTTAATTTTTATACCAATATTTTCAGCCTTTATTTCTCTTTATCTGTGCACTTTCTACTTTGGCTGGTGGGCTCCACTATGGGCAGGGACTATGATGGCTGCTCCTATGCTTCCTGCTGCCTCCTCAGCACCCTGTAGACACCAACTCAGGGGCTGGGCAGTAAGATATAAGAAAGGCCTGAAGCTCGTCCCACCTGCTCTTCATCGCAGCCCGCAGGGCACCTGGATGGGAACCAGGTTCTGGCTCTGGAAACTGTTAATACAGGATTCCCAGAGGGGCTGTAGGCAGGGAATATACATCCCAGAGGAGCTTATTACTATGGGGTGGGGCTGTGGTAATTTGGGAAATCACTTTCAATATAGCTTTTGTTTTTAAAGAAGCAGAGTAGGGAATAGTAAAGCCGGACAATTATCTTGCCGGCAGGCGCAAATACGGAGTGCCACGGGGAAGGGTGTGGGGTCACCAAAGTGGCAAAACACTGCATTCACTTGCCGCAACGCAGATGGACTTTTCCTTGGGAAACTCAGATGCCCACGGGGCTGGCACAGCGGCGCTCCCGAGGCCGTGCCCAGCCCACTGGAGGCCGTCCTTGCTAGTTGCAGAGGCCAGAAGCCTCTTGGCAACTTCCAAGTAGCGAGAGCGGCAACCTTGCCAATGACTCAGTCATTTCCCTACGCCCTCTGGGCTGTGCCACCCGCCGCAGCCGCCCCTCTCCCCCTCCCAGCCCGCTCCCCCCAGGCTCGGTGCAGCGCCGCCTGTCCCAAGGGAACGGCGGGCGCACCTGGCGCCGCAGGCGCCCGGGCACTGCGCGCTGGTGGCCACATCGCCTGGCGCGCAGCTGCCGGCGCGCTCCCTCCCGAAACCCTCAAGTGGAGTGGCGTGTCTAGCGCCCAGCCAACAACATTATCCAATTGCTTCCCGTTTTATTCGCAGGCTGGGAGCCGAGAAAGCCGGAGCGTTCACTTTGAACCCTCCAGGGGAGGAGGGTGCGGGCGGAGAGGGCAGACGACTCCGGCTCCACCTCGCGCTCGGCTCGGGCACAGGCGAGCAGCGCCCAGAGCCCCGCAGCAGCGCTCCCGGCCTCCCGGAGCCCCGCGATGGAGTGAGTATCCCCGCGCCGCGCGCGCCGCTCGCTGCTTGCTCTCGGCTCGTTGCCATGGTGACCAAGGCAGCAGGCCGATCCCGGCTGGGTCCCAGTCCAGCATGGGTGTTTAATTTCAGCCCAGTGTGTACGCCTGGTGTTTCTATAGCAGCCGCCTTGGCGGCAGGACGCAAGGGGTAGGAGCTCCAGAGTGCGGGGTTTTGGGCGGCTGCCCCTTGGCCAGCAGGGCCTCCCCGGGGAAGATGCTGCTAAGGAGCGAAGCACGTTCTAGGCTTCCCCGTCTCTGCTCAGGCTTCTCAGGGAGTTGGCCGCGATAGCCATTACTTCCGATTCCCACCCGTGTCAGCATTATTGGACTGCAGTTTAAAAAAAAAAAAAAAAGAAGTGTGGGGGGGCGGTCACTGCGGATCGGAAGCAAATGTGGTTCCGTGCGAAGCGCGTGATGGAAGGATGATGAGTTAGTGGGTAATAGGAGCCAAGGCTGCAATGTCCTGGCTACTAGAAACCATCGGAGGACCCAGAAGAATTGATTTGCTTCTGGAGTAATGGAGAAAAGAGACAAGAAATGTACTACCGGAGGCCAGAGGTTCAATGACAAGGTTTGGCACCATGCACACGGCATAGGAGGGGTGGGGAATAGATGGCTTGACGACAAGAGAGGCGTTAACCAGAAAAAGACACAATAAAGGGCCCCGGCTGTGGTCGGGACTAGGGTTCCTCTCTCCTCTGCCTTTGCATCCCTGCGTTGCTTTTTGGTCAGCCTCCCAGCTGCTGCCGCAGCAGGGCCACTCCGACAGGCGCCACTTGCTCCAAGAAAGGGTCAATTTTGGAGCCAGCTATTAGAGCCCTGCTCACTTGGTCAGCTTCTCCCCCTCCTGTTCTCTTCCCACGGATACTCCGTGACATTGGAGCCACATGAAATCATATTTCACATTTGAGATAATGTCATGTTTTCAGGTATCAGGACCCTCATGCTAAGCCCAATTCACTCGAGATGCAGCTTTTATACAATGCGTATCTGATTGTGTGGATGCAACTTGATCCTCCCCAACAAGCTCACTAAAGCAAAGTGAGAGATGGTGTGGCCTTTAGGAGTGGTGGATTTGGGGCCCTACCTGCTATTAGTGCTATCGATTTCCTATGCCAATATGTTAATATCTCTGAGCCTCAGTTTCCCTATTTGTACGATGGAGACAAAGATATTTCTTACTCATGAAGCATTACTGAGAGGATCTGATAATTTTTTTATCTCTTTTAGAGGGCTTTGTAAATTTCAAGCTATGTGCAAATCTATAGAGCAGTTAAGAGCTAGGCTCTGGAGTCAGATATTCTGGGTTTGAGTCCTTGGACACATTGCTGAATGGGGTTAATCCTTCTGGGCCTCATTTTCCCCATCTGGAAAACGGGAATAATAATCATAACTATTTCATGTGATTTTTTGTGATGATTAAACAAATTGAGGTGTGTGTGTGTGTGTGTCTGTGTGTGATTCTTAAAACAGAGCCTAGCACAAAATATACTTAATATCATCTATTTTCTGATCTGTTATTTATTATTATGACTATTTTTTATATTATGACTATGAAATGTTCAGCATTTTATGGAGAAACAGGTTGAAATCCAACTATTTTTTTATTTTTGAGATTATACAGAAACACAATGTCCAAATGGCTGTGAGAGTACACAGTCCCAAATCACCACGGTCGTTGTGAAGAGCTAGTCAGAAGCCATGGCGTGCATGGTGTACAGGACAGGGACTGGGCAATGTGGCCTCCGCCTGCTCTGTTATGGTTCCTCATTGTTGTTTTCCTAGCCCATCTGTAACAGGAGATTGACCCTGTCACCTGGCCGTGTAGGGTGAAAGGGCAGTGCCTTTCATGTCATGTGGCCGTCCCTAGCTGTGGAACAGCATACAGCTTGTGTTCAGTTTACTTCCTCAGAACTTTCCACCATTTCTCCTGGACCCCCAGCTAAGGGAGGCCTGCTCACACCTCCAACTCCTATGCACATGGCCTTCCTCGTCATACTCTTCCTCTCCCCTCTCAGGATCCAACAGCCTCTTTCTTCCCCAATCAACCTGGCCTTGACTTTCCCCATTCCACGTGACATTCCGAAGTCCTCCTGACCTTTCAAATAACCTCCCCAATTTCCAATGGTCCATCTGCTCTTGGCCACACTTCCTTAATATAGTTGGCTTTTTAATTCTCCCATCCCCTTCCAAATAACAGCTCTTCTGTCCTTCCTTGGGTCTAACACAGTTCCCCATGTGACAAGTCCTATACTTATCCTCAATCCAAATCCTCGCCTCCAATCTCACCTGCAGTAGCACAAGTTGCTTTGAATATAAGAAAGGGACTCAATTTCCCTCACTTATGTGTCCTCTAAATTAATTAGAAGAGGGAATGAAATTTACTTTTTTTTTTTTCATTGAACCAACAAATATTAGTTGAGATTAGTAACAGTCAATAAAATGGTCATGATTCTCATCATCTGGAATTCAAAGCCTGATAAGGGGTAGACACCAACCCAGTAAACAAGGTGTAATAAAAGCCATGAAAGGAAAGAACACAACAAAAATAACAGGAAGAAGCTGGGCATGGTGGCACACGCCTGTAATCCTAGCACTTAGGGAGGCTGAGACAGGAGAATTGCGAGTTCAAAGCCAGCCTCAGCAATAGCGAGGCGCTAAGCAACTCAGTGAGACCCTGTCTCTACATAAAACACAAAATAGGGCTGGGGATGTGGTTCAGTGGTTGAGTGTCCCTGAGTTCAATCTTCAGTACCAAAAAAATAAAAAAATAAAAAAATAAATAATAGGAAGAGAAAATAGGTTAGATTAGAGGCTCAGAAAAGCTTCTCTGACAATCTGATTGTTTTTACTTGGTACTGGACACCTAACCTAGGGGTGCTCTACCACTGAGCTACAGCCCCGACTTTTCTTTTTATTATTTATTTTGAGACAGAGTTTCACTAAGTTGCTGAGGCTAGACTCGAATATGCAATCCTCCTGCCTCAGCCTCCCAAGTCATTGGGATTACAGACATGTAGTGAGAAGCTAATATTTAATTTGAGAACTGAAGGATGAGTAGGAGTTTGTCCAGGTAAGAAGTGAAGGGAGAGACTGGGGTTGTGGCTCAGTGGTAGAGCGCTTGCCTAGCACATGTTAGGCACTGGGTTTTATCCTCAGCACCACATAAAAAATAAACAAAGGTGATTGTGTCCATCTGTAACTAAAAATATTTTTTAAAAAAAGAAGTGAAGGGAGGACACATTCTGGGCTGGGACAGCAGCATGTGCTAAGGCCCTGAGGCAGGAGTCACCTTGGCAATTTGGATGAACTGCAAGAAGGGTAGTGTGGCTGGACCTTTGAGAGTGAGGGGAAGATGGGCTAGAGATGAGGCTGAAAAAGGAGGCCAGGTAGATCACAGAGTGTGGGATTGTCCATGCAAGGACTGTGGATTTCGTCCTGAGTGCTTCATAGGGCTACCAAAGAGATTTATTTGTACATGGGCATGATGATATGTGGGTTTTAAAGCACCAAAACTCATAAATTAAAAAACAGAAAACAACTTTTCTTCTGAAGAGATTTAAAATGCGTGACATAGAAAATGTGTCACAGCCAAGCACCTCAAAGCAGTAGATGTCTGCAAAAGTAGATGGGACTATTGATTTTAAAAGCCAGACAATTCATTGCATGCCAACATCTGATAGTTGATACCCCAGGTTGTCAATGAAAAGTAAATGAAGTAAAAATAAAAGCAGTCATTTATTCCCGAGCATTATTGGTTTTGATAACAAGAGCTCCTTAAGTCAGAAAAGCACCTGATAATAAATAAGGAAAGAGGACACCAAATGGCTGGATGTCAATCTTGTCTTGCTGACGTGCCCGTTACAGGATGTTTAGATCAGAGAAGACTCACCACTGGAAAGCCAGAAGGCAAGGACGGGTCGCTTTGTGTGCAGTGCCAGTGTTCTAGAGCAGTACGTTAAATGTCAGGCAATGGCAGGTCCTTGGCTCACTCCTTGGTGGGCTGGGTGTGGGGCTGAGGAGGTGTCTGTGAGAGCACACTTCAGCACATGCAGTGACTAATCAGATGCCACCCGTGGAAGCTTTGCCTCACACTTCTCTGGAGCAGTCTTCAAAACAGTGTGGGTTGAAAAGCAGCACAGAGAGCAACTTGGACGTCTTACATTATTGCCATCTCTGCAATCCTGGGGCACTGAATGCTGAAGGCAGCCTCAGACTGAAAGTGACATTCCCCACCTGCTGACACATGCCCATTTTTCACATGTACCTTGGACACAGGACAAGGTTCAAAGCATCCAGAAGAGATCAGAAAACCTCTAACATTGGATTTTGCAAATGAACAAAACTGGGCTATGAAAAGGGTAAGTGTGGTAGGGACATCGGGTCACAGATCAGTTCAGGTCCTCACTGGAAGCCTTCATTTGCTCATTCAGCTCTCCGCTTGTTTAGCAGGATTTACTGAATATTTTCTATATGCTGGATAAATGGTGGCCACGCCTATCCCTGACCCTGTCTTCAAGGAGCTTCCAGCTTAGTCTATGTGATATGGATGCTGGGTCGTGTTGAACCTGTTTTCTTGCTAGCCCTGTCCTGTGGTATTTTGTGTGTTCAGCACATTGTGGGCTTTAAAGAAATGTGTTTAACACACATGAAGGGCCTGGGACTATAGCTCAATGGTAGAGCACGTGCTCTGTATGCAGGAGGCCCTGGGTTCCAGCTTCAGCACCCAAAGAAAAGTGTGCAAAGTTTTTGAAAGTTAAATTTTATGATAAAGCAGGCTTTTAAAAATAGAATGCTATGGAAGTTTGTGAAGTAAACCTCCCCATTTCCTATTCTTTCCTTCAAATCTCAATCCCTTAAAGGTAGTTACCATGAACAGTTTGAAAATATCCTGCCAGAGAGTCTACCTGCAAACCACAAAGGTGGAAACACATAATTACTTGGGGGTAATATGGGTGACACTCTTACATACAGGATGCCAGTCCACATAGACTGTTCAGCAGCTTGCTTTTTCCACTTCATGTTATATTGTGTATACTTTTATGTATCGATATACACATGTCTACTTCATTTGCTTTTATTAACTGCTTAGTGTTTACTTTGGGAATATAGTTAATCAGCCCCCCCCCCCTTTTGGTACTAGGGATTGAACTCAGGGGCATTTAACCACTGAGCCACATCCCCAGCCCTATTTTGTATTTTATTTAGAGACAGGGTCTCACTGGTTGCTTAGCACCTAGCTTTCTGCTGAGGCTGGCTTTGAACTTGCGATCTTCCTGTCTTAGCCTCCCAAGCCACTGGGATTACAGGCATGCGCTGCCATGCCCAGCCCAAATCAGCCCCTCTTTGATGGAAACTTATATACAATGCTACAACAAACATCCTTGTAAACCTTGAAAATGAACCTGAATACTATTTTCTACAAATGAAATTGCTGGGTGTGTGAATATGCACATTATAAATTTTGCCAGGTTATTTTCAAATCTCTAAAAGTCATATCACCACCTTTGACATTTGAGAACCCCTGTAACCCCAAATTCTTGACAGTCCTCTCCACAGTATATATTTATGTCTGAAGTTTCTATTCGGCTAGTCTTGTGTCATGCATTGATACCATCAGTGATCATTTACCCTCACGGGCACGCCAGTGTCTCAGAGAACACTATTGAGCGGTAATATATGAGGATCCAACTTGAGCCCAAAGAGAATAAAATTCACAAAGGCAAAACTCAAAACATCTCATCAGCTTTTAAAAGTTTTCAAGGAGCTTTCCTAGAATTTGTCAGATACAGACTTGGTAGATTGATTGTTTACTCTTAAGGTCGAGGACATGAGTGTACATCTCTTAGTCTTGCATTTACCATTGGTTGAAATTGTATTGTTGGTTTTGCATTTTCAAGGTTTTTAGCATTTGCCGTTTTGAAATGTTTATTCAATCAACATATTTTTTGAGTACCTTTTTCATCCTCAGTACATTTCCAAGCATTGAGAACATAGCAGTTTACCGTTAAACACTATTTAATTAGAGGAGACAGACCATATACGTGAAGTTCAATGTCAGGCAGTGGTAATATCTTGTTTGCAACCAGAGATGGAAAATCGAGCTCTCTATATGTACTATGACTTGAAATTCATTTTAAAAAAAGAATAAAATAAAGCAGAGGGATGGGGAGAGTCCTTTTTGGTAGAGTTGTCAGGAAATAGGATTTGGGGGTGGAGAGTTTGAGCAGACTTGAACAAAGTGAGGGGTGAGCCATGCCATAGAAGGAAGAGCAGATGCAAAGGTCCTGAGGCAGGCTGGTGTTTCCAGGTTTAGCATTCCTCTTGGATCTAAATGGAGTCAGATCACCAGCAGGCCTTTCAGCAACTGCATACTCTTTTCTGAATTTCTTGTATTGATTCAGTGTTTAGTTGGAAGATCCATTTTCAAGCAGGGCTCAGAGGTATTCTTTTTGCCTCTATAAACAAACAAATCATGTGTAAAATTATAGAATCCTGTCTTTTCCCTTCCTAATTCTGTAAGACATGGTTCTATTGTGTTCTGGTATTGACTGCTCTGGAAAGTCTGAGGCTCGCCTGATCATTTCCTCTTTGTAGATGGCTTGCTTTCTACTTTCCCTCCCTGACCCCTGTGATTTTTATTTTTATTCTTTTGACTCGTCATTGATAGAATTATTTTTAAGCCCTGAAAGCTTTGTAACTTCTCTGTGATATTTCTCACTGCAATTCACTCTGTTGGGTTTTCCTAGAAAATGGTCATTCTTTTGATTGGAAGGTTTATGTTTTCCTTTATTTTTCATAAAGATATTTTATTCCTGATGTTCAGTTTTAAAAGATCTATTTGTTCTGTTATCTACTGCAGGGGCATCTCACCATTATGGTTTTCATAACTATTCACTTAAAATTGCTTTCTTTCCTTTCTTGATTTACCTATGAGTTTATTTATCTTTAAAAATCTGTAGGTAATTGACTATCTTTTAAGCAATATTTGTTTGATTCTCATGCTAATGTAGCTTTCATGTCTGTAATGGTTATATTCTTACCTTCAGTTTATTTCCTGACTGCTAATGCAGGTTGCACCACTTGTTTTTTTTTTTTTTTTGAAGAGTTCATAACTAACTTCTTTGAATGTATGGAGAAGAATTTATCTGAAAATTTCATGTATTTCTCGTGCTTGTTTCCTGAAATATATTTATCTGTTTATAAATCTTTCTTTTCCTTTTTTTATTTGAAAAAGCAGTAACTATGCAAAATAGAATCTGTGCCTGTTGAAGAATTTGCATTTGTCACCCATTTGCAAATGGACACAGTTCTATCCAGAAACCTGTTTGCCCAGGAATAAGGTGGAGACTGCCATTAGGGGAAGACATTGACTTTAGATCAGATATTTTGTCTCATGAATGTTTTTTTTTACAACTCTGCAATGTCGTTTGATTAAGAAATGCTTCATGAGTGATGAGATTACTCAGGTGACATACTGCTGCTTCGTGTGTGTGTGTGAGTGAGTTGGGATAGACAGGTATTGGTGCTTATTTATTCCAACTCAGTTGACCTTGGGTAGCATCTATGCAGCACGGTAGAACAAGTCATCTATCAAGGTATTGTGATTCCCCTTTGCTTGTCCTATCTCTTGCCTCCAGACTATTCTTAAATGTTACGTTTCAAGTTTTCAGTTTCCATGGATAACAACGATACAGAGGGGCACATAGAGCCACAGGTGTCACTTCCTGCATCACCATGGTGTGAAACTAGCCCCTCCACATAGATCACCCCATGACTTACCTGTTCCCTACCTCCCAATCCAACCCTGGCCCCACTGTGTTCTCTCCTTACTCACAGAGAAATTTGAAAACCAATGGAGATCTGTGGAGGTGCATAGCACCTTTTAGGGTTGTCCATTGATTTAATAAAAATGTTACTCTTTTTGGCAGATGGTTCTTTTTTTAAAATTTTTTTTAGTTGTTGATGGACTTTTTATTTTATTTATTTTTATGTGGTGCTGAGGATCGAACCCAGTGTCTCACGCATGCTAGGCAAGTGCTGTACCACTAAGCCACAGCCCCAGCCCTGGCAGATGATTCTTATAGTCTGTGATATGAGGGGCTTAGTTCTTTGCTACTTTCAGAGGAAATACACTTTTCTTTCTAGTTCTTCATTCTTCAGGTCATCTCTACAGGTTTCAGGCAGATGGAAGACTTCCTTTTACCATATGTTTGAGTGAATGAATCAGTGAATCTTGCATTCCTATAATGATAGGAGCTATCAAATATGGTTTTTTAAAATTTTTTTTTAGTTGTTGATGGATCTTTGTTTTATTCATTTATTATTCATACATAGTGCTGAGGATCGAACCCAGTGCCTCACGCATGCTAGGCAAGCACTCTACCACTGAGCCACAGCCCCAGCCCTCAAATATGGTTTTTGACAAATTCATTATATCTTTTTTTCCCCCTCTCAATTCTTAGGAACATGTGTGACACAAAAGCTCGTGAATGAGATGGTAAAGGCTTTGTGGAAATATTTGGAAAGGGTGTGGGTATCCTCCATGTCACACTGCTCCTCCCTGTCCTCCTCAGCTCTGTGCCCGGTGACGCTGACCTCTGTGCATTGCCTCGGCTTGGCTTTCTTGCCCTTTGCCTTCCTCTGGGGCTGTCAATGGAAGGCACCAGCAGGAGAGCCAGGTCTGGGGAGAGCCGGGTCAATGCACTTATTGTACAGCCTCCCTTCCTGCAGGGCGGTGGCTGGGCAGCTGCTGCTTTCCTCTTCTGAAGGCCGGAGCTCCTGCCCGAAGCCCTCACTATAGTCCTTTCTCTGTCCTACTGACCGCTTCCTTCCTATGCTCCTTTAGGATGAGGTGTGGCAGCGTCTCCTCCTGACCCTGGATGCTTCCCCATCCCTGTTGATTTCCTTTAGCTGCCCATGGCTTTGGGAAGCAGTCCCCTCATGAAGCTCATCTCAGTTACCCAGTCTGCCACTGCCACCTCTTTCTAGCTGGAGTCCTGACAGAATGTACGAAGGCTAGAAATATTTGAAGACTTAAGGAAACATATTTCATATTACTGGATTGGGACGTGGGAACTTTTGCTGTGCACACGTTCTGATCGGTTTTCCAGGAAAGAGAGAATTGAGCCTTGTTGGGAACACATTGACAGGCTACCAACGTGTTCATTTGCTTCTCATTGAAGATGTCATTTCTCTTATAATGAAAATTTCCCCTAATTTGATTCCTCAGAGGGAAGACCCGTCTCAGTTATGCGGAGGCTTAATTAGAATTTTATTTTATTTAAGGAAATGTGCTTTTATGTCTTTTTGTTAATGGAAAGAATTTTCTTAGTCAAAATTCTGCTTTTGTGAAGGGACCTTCATAGTGTTTGGCCTACTGTTTGAACAGAGATGACAATTTAACCTTTCCATGGTGTACAAATGGATGCTTCCTGAATTGCTGCCAAGTCAATTAAATCTATACCATCTTATTTAATCTTCTTTTTCACAGATAGTAAAAAAGCATAAAATACAATCTAATCAAAAGCTATTTTACAAGTTTCGAATTAATATGCTCTAAATGAAGGATATTACAGTCCATCTATTTTAATCTAGTATTTCGCACTTGGACAGTTAAGTTGTTATTTGGGCTGCTTGTCCTGCTTTCAAAACCTCCATTTCTCTGTCAATTATGTTCTTCCATTCATTCCTTCAACCTGCAATTATTAAGTACCTACAATGTGCTGAACACTGCGCTGGGTACCTCTAATACAAACATAAATAAAACAAAGTCCCTGATGTCACAGGGGCCACTTTCTAGGGAGGACCAAACATGACTTTTTTAAGCAATTGCAATGAGATATTCTGTGTGCAGTGCTAGGGAAAGGTTTGACAGGCCTCTGTCTGTGTGAAGCACAGAGCAGGGAAGGGGAGAAGAGCCAAGCTGGATTTTAGGAGTCCAGAAATTCTAAGAGGGGTTAAAATTCCAAGCTTATCCTTAACCCTAAGATAACTTTAGCATCAAAGCACTGTGCTTAATGTCTATACTAGCTATCTTACCACTGGCTGAGCCACTTTCTAAAGAAAGAAAAATCCAAGCCAATTCCAACATTCAAACTGGCTTGAAAAACTGACCCAACCTTTGGATATTTTTGTTTGCACTTCCAAGTCCGAGCGACGCTTTCCCTGGGGCCTCTGGTGCTTCAGTGTTGTGGGGCTTGCCTGCCCCCTGGAGGGGTCAGAAGCTGTTTTTCAGAAGCTGTTTTTCCGTCTCATGCTGCAGTGTGTACAGGGATCAGCTGCAATCTTGAATGGGTAGGTCTGGGCGGGCCTGGAGTTTTCACGCTCCCAGCAAGGATGGTAGAGATGCTGCTGCTGCTGCTGGCTGACAACCACACTTCGAGCATCCACGTTCACAGCACAGACCGTGCAAGGCTGGATAGAAAGCTAGAAGTGGGGTCTCCTCCTTTGGGTCTCTACACTTCCTCCAAACAACCCTCCTGATAGGGGGTTTTGCCAATGAACTGGAATTTAACAATCCCTGTGTCAAACAGGTACATACCCAAAGCAAAACCTAGTTCATTTTATGCGACATAACTTAGCAGTTCCATATGAATGGGTGAAGAAAAACAGATTTAAAAATAATTAAAGCAGGATGGGAGATGCGTAAATGTTTATAAAGTAGGTAAAGGTAATCTTATCCTTTAAAATACAAATCTGAGCATTTTTGTGGTCATAAATTATTTAAAATCTAAGCATATTTTCCCTTGGATAGATTTTTGATATTTAAAAAAAAAAAAACTGCTGAATCTAAGGATCTTGTGAACTCATGTGCCTATAAATCAGTAAGAAAACACTTGGTGTAACTGTTAAGTTGAAATTACATTAATAAGATAGTTAGATGAATAGGATGTGCTAGACTAGGAAGCTTATGATATTCTGTTTTCTGAACAAGGTGAACAGATGTGGGAATCCTTCCTATTAAGTGCAAAGGATAATTTAAACATGTTATGGTTTTAAGTTGTGTTTTTATTTATATAAGGTGGGATTCATTCCTCAAATTCTTTCATTTTTAATGTTTTAAGCTAAACATGATAAAGATGATACATATTTGTGAGTTAAGTGGCATGGAACAAGGTTCAGGTGTAGGTTCTTGATTGCTTAATGAAATGATGGCTCTTAGGATTTGGGCGAATTAAAGCACAGTTTGTCAGGATGCCCAGTATGTCTTCCCCTAGTCCTGTCAGTCATCATTAAAAGTTTTTATTTTATGGTACCAGGATGGTATACACCTGACTTCAGTACAGTCGAGTAGCAGTGACCCATGCTTTGGAGAACAAAAATAGGTGTGTGTGTGTGTCTGTGTGTGTATGTATGAAACTCTCTACTTTAAAAAAAAATCTAAAGATTTTATATTTATTTAATTTAAATTTTTAAAATTCTTTTTGAGTTGTAGATGGACACAATATCTTTATTTATTTATTTTTGTGTGGTGCTAAGGATCAAACCCAGTGCCTCACACATCGAAGCAAGTGTTCTACCACTGAGCCACAATCCTGGCCTATTTTATTTATTTATTTATTTATTTTCTGTCATTTAATAACTACTTTATTTTTTTTTGCACTGAAAACATTTGTTGAGGCAAATAGAAAAAATATTGTTACAATCATAATTTTTCTAACTTTGCACAAAATTATAAGCATATTACATTCTTAATATTAAACATCTTTATATGCACTTTCAATGAACAGTATATATATATATATATATATTTATATATATTTTTTATCAACCATCTTTACTATACCCATTTCCCTTTCCTGCCCCCCGCCTCCCCCATGTCGCGTCCAGTGTTTCTCTATTTCTCTTATGTTTCCCATTCCCACCTCCCTTATTCATCAGCATCCACTAATCAGAGAGACCATTCGGCATTTGGTTTTTTGGGATTGGCTTACTTCACTTAGCATAATGCTTTCCAATTCCATCCATTTGCCTGCAAATGCCATAATTTT